>CAEGAE010035622.1:0-104288 GCA_903067095.1 Girardinus metallicus | reverse complement strand
ATTTGTGAGCCTGCCTCTTTATTATTACATTGAATTAATTTCAGATTTTTGTATAACTTTTCTTCAAGTTAACAAAGCTATTACTGTTACAGGTTAATTTTCCAAACTACAGAAAAGTAACTGTTAGAGAAGCTCAAATGTGAAAAATTGGACTGATGTTGATATGCGATAGTAACACTGCTGTTATGTTAGATTTACCAATGTTTTATTTTATCTTTTTTTTGTCCGATTACCCGATTAATTGTAAGAATAATCGATAGATTACTCGATTACTAAAATATTCATTTACAACAGCCCTACTTCACACTTACTGAGTGAAGACAATCAAAAGCTGGCTAGTTTCTGTATCCGTGACATGAAGTCACGGGAAGCAAAGAAGCAGAAAGCTGTTGTAAATCGCTATTGGATAAATGTACGTCTATATAACACTACTGTAGAATAACACACATGCAGTAATGACTAAAAGTTAAGGGTTTACCTGAAACAAGTAGACATCTCCAAATGAATTACTCAAACAGAAGACGTTCTCCCTCTTGGGGTGTTCTGGGACAGCCTGGACGACGCTGTCCTCGGCTAAGAGGGCGTAGCGGGGTGACAGCTCCTGCTCCGTAGAGCCCTTTCCGTAAGTTTCATAGAACAACAATGTGCACCCTGGAAAAAAAAAAGAAAAAGATGTTCAGCGAACTCTTTTCATATGCCAAAGTCTAGAGAACCTTTCTTAAAGAAATACAGTGTCTGCTTAAAGGTTAGAAGTTGTTGACACTCTCTTTCATGTCCTACAAGATTTTTCTCTATAATCGTAATAGTAAAAACACACATACAGTTTATTGAATGATTTTAACCTGATGGCCTAAAGCATCAACATAATTCTCCTAAAAGCATTTACAGTAAAAGCTACTTTAAGTCAACTGTGACTCACTGATCTGGAACAAGAGTAAAAACCCTGATTGAGACCAAACAGGAACCTTTTGTGCTTAGCTAAGCAACATTTGAGAAAGAATATTAGAATAATCTCCTTGGCTTCTCCCAACTCACGTTTTCAGCATTAAGTTAAAACTCGTGAGTTTGAGGCTTACCTTTCAGAGTCACCCAGTAGTGCTTCCATTTGCGTCGGGTCACCAGCTCCAGCTTCCTGTCCTTGTGCAGGGTAACGAGGGGCTTGAAGGACAGCCACCCCGCCCTTCTGACCACTCCCTGCTCCTTCTCAAACAAAAGGTCCAGCTCCTCTATGGAGCCCTCGGCCGACTCGCTGCTGCTTCCGTCTTCTTCCGTTCCAGTTGATGGGTCTCTCCTGTCGCCCCCTCCTGTTCCGGTTCCCGTCTCAAGCTCTCTCATGAAGTTTTCGTAGATGTTCTGGCGGACAGCGTCGCTGGTTGTCTGGTGAATGGCTCCTGACGACTGAGCTCTGGAGGCTCCGGGGAACCATAGGAGGCTGGAAACCTGGGAGGGGGAGCTGGTGTCAGCAGTCAGGCCGTCAACCCCACTGTCGAAGGCCTCACTTGCGTCTTTGTATCTGGTCTCCTAGGGAGGCACAACGTAAACAAAACAATTAAGATTTAGAAGAAGACACCCAAAGTTGTTCTTAATAACCTAAACCAAAACTATTACAAATAAATAATATTGTTAAAGGTGTAATAGTATTAAGAAATAGTATCCATCTGTTCTTTCTCATCTTTTTTAATATTTTACCCAACCTTCCCACCTTCTTGCAGTATATTATTAATTAGGTCCTGACAACTATCTACCAGAAATTCATAGCAAATTTGTTTGATGAATCCTGGAATTTTTAGTCAGGTAAAATAGGTAATTTGGAGATGAAAACATTTGATTGGAATTCCAGTATAGGGTTTACCTTTAGTAAGAATTGTAGAAAAGATTTGACATGCTATATGCTTGCTAAAATGTAAAAAAAAAAAAAAAAAAAAAAAAATTATTCAAATCTAACATTCTTGTCATTTGTCTTGTCTATTGAGATATGCCTCACAGAAGCAAACTTCTTGGTTGAATAAAATTATTTTAAATCTAAAAGGTACTTCTGTGTTTCTAAAGGGTCAAGGAGGTTTTGGAGGTCTAGACAGATTTTATTTGGTAGGAACAAGAGCAACAAAGGCTGTTTGGACTGTAAATGTTACTGTTGCCTGGAGTAAGACAATGAAAGGGCATTTTTTTATGAACTACTTGGCAGTGGAAGCGCTCGGCTTATTCAGAGAATTCCCAACTATATGTAAAGAAAATGCACCCAGTTTGCAACCATCTATACAGACAGATGGAACAGTATTTAAATATTCTCTTTTCACTCAGCCCAGAGGCCATATAAAACAAATTTAAAATGTAGTGTAGCTCAAAACTACTTCAAAGTCACTAAATTTTTCACTAAGCAGAGAAAGTAGAATAAATCTCCAGTAAAGACATCTGGGAGCTTGGATCCCTTCTGCAGCAGACAATTTTACATCATTTGTGGTCTTATGTGGCTTCTCAATCTCCAAAAATCAACACTTGATGGAAATGCCTCCTTTTCATCCTTGATGACAGTCTACTGACACTTGACTAGATTGCAGCATCGATTCTGCTCCTGACAGCAGAGTGCAGTGCTCTCAGGAACCCAGCATGTGCCGTCATGGCAGAGTTCATTTTTGGGTTTTAGTTTTTTTGGGGGTTTTTTTATGTGTCATGCTCAGTTCTAAGCATGTTATCTTTGTCATAGTCACGTTTTATGTTGATCTAGTGTTTCTTTCTATATCCATTCATAAATCATAGATAAGATGGATTTAAAAGTGCAGTTTCCAAGCTATGCATAACAGGTCTGGGTAATTACTCTGCCTATCAACACTACCCATCTCATTCTGATGGATCCCAATGCATTATGACGTCTCAGTATGTGATTCTGGGTCAGTCTCACACTGGATCCACAGGATGTCAACCAGGATCGTGTTCTTCTGGTCATGATCCATACCACTTTTTACCAGTTCAACAAAGTCTTAGATTTTGATTTTTCTTCACCAGGACAGACAGACTTTTTCTTATAACATTGTGTCTCCAAATCTCCTGATAAACAATAGCATGACACCATCACCTCTTAGCAAGAAGCCAACTTAACTGAACACCTCTGCTTGTGGGACAGAAAGAGTCACAACCAGTATGGCAAAATCCACCTCTTTCTGGGTAAGAACCACAACTGTGAATTTAGAGAACCTGACATTTTTGGATTTTTAATCATATTTTCCCCAACTTGTAATAACATATGGTTCAGAGTATAGAATTTTTCCAAGATATCCGTACTTTTCTTGCAGTAATTCACCCCAGATGTCCTGCTGCTAACTTTCTAACCCTGCAGCTGCTTTTCATTACAAGCAGGTTCTTGGTTTTTGGCATCAGGGTCAAAGTGTGACCTTTACCTAGAGGAAAAGGTGGTAGGGGGGTTAGCAGAAGAGATGCTCCCCATACCAGCAGCAGCAGAATAAGTCCTGGGAAAATTAGGACATATACCATGGAGGAAAACCTAACCAACTCAAACAAAAACTTGTTTATAGTCCTTGCATCTCAAAGTAAGCGTGTTCCCCTGTTTAACTTGTGTGAATTTTCTCACAGTGAATTATGTTAAGCATCTAAGCCCGCCCTGTAATAAAGCAGATCAGCTGTAGATTTATTACTTTGTTTTTATTGAGAGGATTTCTGGACAAAACAGTAAAGCTGTCTGATACAAACATTTTCTTTGACAAGAGAAGTAGGTCTAGAAGTTAAGCGTTGGCACCTGATCATGAATTTGACACATTCTGCACAATAGAACATTTATCAGCTGAATAAAGGGGTGTTTTTAGTCTAGGAAGGTTTACTGTGGTAGTGCAAAGTCACGGCTGTTTGAGCGTAAAGAGAAGCTCACATATTCTAAAAATACTCAGAACACTTTATGAATATTATAATGAGTCCAGTCTTATTTGTTTTGAAGCAAAATTCAATGATTAAGCACAAATCCCTATTAGCAGATATTTAATACAAAGACTATGAGGGGAGTCCCGGAAATCTGTGCACAACAACTGGAACAACCACAGCTCCTTCATTAACATTAAAGGCCGGGTGGGGTTAAATCTTTAGCTAAGGATTTAGTTTCACTCTGCAGAGCGCCTCAAAGGCTTACAGCTATCCTTCAGGCAGAACCCAAGTAGCGTTCTTAAAACATTTACAAGGCAAAGCCAAAAAGAATTAAAGCAAAAACAATTGCTCTCAAGCTGCGAAGACGAAGGAAAAGGGTGCAGGCTCAGTTTAAACAAACCTTCTGGGTCAAATTGCAGCTAGTAAAGCTGCAGACTAGCCAAGAAAAATCGCACAATTCCGACAAGTGCATGAAACATGAAGACAAACTTTAGTTCTTTCTAATCAGCGCATGTGCAGTCCAAGGATCATATTACTCGAGGGAAATCATATCTAGTGGAAAATCTTTGAACTTGTCTCAAGAAAAACCTAGCTCACCCATATAGAAAAAAGCTAAATGAAAAAACTTACAGCTTACACGTGCAGCTAGCATGCAAAAAAAAAAAAGAACTCACAAAAAGTGGGGAAACTATGTAACAGTCAGAGATGACTGGTATTAAGCCACATCAAGGTTATAAAATCAGTTTCAAATGTGCTAAAATCTTTTAATGCACTGTTCCTGTGGTTTAAAGTCCTTTCATTGAGAAAGTGATGGAGTAATCAGAGTTTTCTCCAGCTGTTTGGTGGCACAGAGTACCATAGCACTCCCCATTCCCCAATTAATCAGGTGACTGATAGACGGCCTCACTACAAGAAAGACAGTTGTAGTTTGGACGGAAATGTCATCCATCTGGCATCATGCCTTACAACCTTATCCTCTGCATTAATGTGACACTTGCAATCTAGCAATCTTATTAATTATGAAGCAAAAAAGGAGACTGAAGCAAAAAGACATTTATAAGAACACACTGTTCTGCCTTTAGTCTATGGCTGATGAAAACAAAATTTAAAAAAGCAACAAAACTAAAAATCCAATTAGAAATCAGACAATGCTCACAAAATTTTCAGCTTGATTGGTCCTGAATGGTGAAAGGCCGAGTGGAAACTCAAAAATCCAACCTGTTTCTAATCCTTAAAACATGCTCACTACAACACCCTTATGAGCATTTACTAAGTGAAGAAGGTCCATAAGATAAGGTAGCCATATTAAATATTACAGGGGCACTGAAGTTGGAAGTATGCAAGTTACATTTTTGAAAATATAAGTTGGTAATCAAGATATATAACAATTTATTTTAAACCATTTATCTTTGTTTCACAATTTCAGCAAAACCCTTTATTACAGTTGTCTTTCACATGCAACACGACAACACCTCTGCTCTCAAAATAAATAGTTAATGACGACTCAGCAGGAAGACTAAAAAAAAACTACTTTAATGCTGCTGCTTCTGAGTTCTAATTCTACAGCTCTTAAATAGGAATTGGACAAAATCGTCTTCTGGAGGTCAAAGTTTCACAAAAGCAGGGAAAAAAGAAACTAATCAATTTTGTATTTCTCGATAGAATAACATTGACCAACTCACCTGAGATTTCTTCTTCTTCCGGCTGAGGCTGCCCGTCCAGTCACTGAAGCGTCTGATCCGGTTTTTGATAGAGTCTTTCTTATTGAAAACAAAGTCGTGCCTACGTTGCTGCTGCTGCTGCTGTGCCGGCTCTTGGTACTGGTCCATATTTGAACTAATGGTATGGGCTTTGGGCCTGCGACAAGGCAAGGTGAACGATGAATACTGCCGTGGCTCTGTGCATTCTTCCACCAAAGACACGTCCAGTACAGACGCAAGAGAAGCTCGATGCAGCCTTCGGCCTGACAGAGGCTGCTGTGACTGAGAGGACAACTCGCTGGCTGTAGGAAAAGTAGCAGCCATTGTGGAGTCCCTGTAGAGCTCTGAATTAGATGGAGGCGCAGAGTTTTCTGCAAAGGAGTCAAGCTGATGTATAGGGGAGTGCTCTAATGTTCTGCTAGTACAGCATGGTTGGTCCTGATCACATAGTTCTGCACTGGGACCCCAGGGGGAATCATACCAAGAGCCTTCGGAGCTCAGTGAGCTTCCCTTGCTAGTCCTGGCAGTGGAGGAGGTAGAAGCTGGTGGTGGTCCACCCCGGTGAGCCTCCTGCCTACTGCCACTGGAACCAGGCAAGCTCGGAGTGGAAGTAGCCTCCAAATTTGGAGAGAACTTGAGCAGCTGGACTGGGCCAGAGGCCTCATCCAGGAGCAAGGGGTTTCCTGAGGTGTTTGTGAACTCCACCCTGAGAGTGCCATCTTTCTTGATCACCACTCTTGGGCTGCTCTGTTCCTCCAGAACCTCCTGCTCATCACCGTGTCCATTCACAGAGTGCCCATTGAGCTCAGCCCCGTATGGATTCTCTTCATAATCATCTGACAATTGTCGTCTTCGAATGCCACATCCAGGTGAGCGATGCCAGTGATGTTCAGTGCTGCCCCTCGCTCCTTTGCAAACATAGTCACAGCGTTGGGCAGAGTAAGAGTGTCTGCTTTTAGGAGGTGACAAACAACCATGACCAACACACTTTGCCTTGTACCCTGAGCCGAGTGGAACGTTTTTCCACCACGTGTGTGGGGAAAGAACGTCATCTTTAGTTGAGCCGAGTTTCAGTGAATATGGCTTTTGTTTCCTTGGGAAGATGAAGCTTGTGCCTTTTGGACCATCAATGCTGTACTGGCTCTCTGAATTCCCCATCCTGCACTGGAAAAGTACATAAACAAACCATAAAGGTCACCTTTACTAAATGCAAGGGAAATACATACAAATCTATAATTGACATTTACACCTGTATCTCAGTCAATTAGAACATGATTGAGATTTTAGCAACTCCATTCAAAGAGCTAAGCTTACATTTTTGTACTGTAGAATATATCATATAAAAGTGCTTTACAATCAATTGAAAAATAGCAGACTTCATAGCTGACCAGTAGACAGTCATATGCCAAAAGGTTATTACTGGAAAAAGTCTGCTGTTCAAAGTCTGAGGATTTCAAGCATGATAATGGAAAGTTTAGTGGAAGGGGGTGAAATTAGCACAATTGGGAATGATAACAGTTGCCTTGAGAAGACTGTGAAGTAAAGACTATCCACGAGTTTGGGGAAGATTGACAAGGCAATTTTTGTATACTTGAGAGCCACCAAACACAGATGCAAACAGAATATGGGCTACAACTATCACATTACTTGAGTTCATTCTTTCTTTGGCAGAAAATAAGTTTCCTGCCAAGACAAAGGAAAGAAGGACTGGATTGTTCAGTGCTCCAAAGTTTATGTTTCTTGTGCAAATCATGTTTTTTTTTTTCCTTCAATTCAACTTTTCACTTCCACCAATTGACTTTGTTCAATTACTGGAATAAAAAACTTTTTGATTATGCTCTAACTTATTATGATGCACCCATAAATCTAATCCTGCTTGAAAACGTAAGGCTACACCTCACAGACGAGGACAGATAATCATTCAAAATGTAGTGACTGTTTCTACAGCAAAGCAGCTATGTGTCTAATATGTTCCATATGCTTTTAAACGAAGATAGCAATAATTCTCTCTCATCTGGTCATTAATGATTAGGTCTACACCTCTACCCCTGTGAGATAAACAGGCTTTTGGGCTGTCATGGTTGTTATGTGTGACAATACTCAGAACAATAGGAAATCTCTTCCACACTGTCTAGAACATGTTTTCATTGGAGAGTCAGAGCTGTGACCAGACCAAGATTACATTACAGAGCTGTACAACATGAATCGCAGGAAGACTGCGCTTACATAACAGGTGCAGATCAACCCTTACAGTCGACTTTAAGACTTTAATTTAGCTCACCAAGCAGATTAAGAACAAATAAGCTGGATGGGGAAGGAGCATAGATCATTACAGGCATGCTGATTAAAAAAAAAAAAGACAGACAAGAAGCTGTTAAAACTCACCTCTTAGAAAGTCTTGTTTCACAATTTAGTTAACTCATTCCTTGGTTGTGTGGCTCATCTGGAACCTGGAACACAAACAGAAGAAGAGGAATTAATCTTTCCGCTGCACTGTAATTTGCTTTGTGTAACGAGTTCTGTGCTTCATAAAAGGTGTGCACCCTAAAGATCACTTTTTGATGGGGACAATGTTTGGCATTGTCATCTGGTCACACACATAAATCAGTCCCGCAGCTGAATTAAAAAAGGGTAAGGCTGCTAGTATAAAACTTGGAAATAGCTTTGCAAAAACATATTCAGGCACTGCCTGAAAGACAAACACACAGTAATGTAGAAGTGTATGGAATTTCACCCAGGAATCTCAGGATAGACTTCCTACAGCATGACTGGTCTGAAAAAAAAAAAATCACTCCTCCCTTCTAAATCCAACTCTCCTTAATCATCCATCCAAATCAAACATATGTTGCATTTTTCCACCTCCCCACATGTAAATGACGTCTCTTTTCATCAGGTCCGGGAAGGTTTTTCAAAGCCGGCTACAGTTTAACCGTTTGTTTATTTTTAAACCTTGGATTCCTTTCGCTAGCTTAGATTTTTTTTCTCTCCCCCCTCCTACTCCTCATTGCCAAATTTGTCTGAAAGCACGATCCAGGACATAGGAAGCAATGAGGAGCAATATTTGTGGAGACACTGAAGCGCCTTTTGGCATCATGAGGAAGCATGAATGTTGTGTGTAATGTAACCTAACTGCACAGATGTAGCACAAACACATAGTGGTAAGGCCACTGAGCTCTGCAACACACGAACAGCATGTGTAAGGTTGCAGGGTAAATATACCCCTGCCAAAAGTCCTAAACTCCTGGCTTAAGTGATCTGCACCACTGCGGTAGGAGTTTAACTACTTCTGTTTGAATAAATCTTGACTGTTTAGCAAGATTTAAATAGTACTAGCAGTGTAAAGGCACTGCTGTTGAAGAGTGCAGTCCATATGTGAATCCACAGCATTTTATATGCAAGGGGTCCTGAATCTCAAGGACAAGCCAAGAAGAACCACCAGGATTTTCTCCTTCTGCTTTGATGGAGAGCAGCACCTGATAGTCCAGTGGAAACTTGGCTGCAGACATTCAAGGCTCCTAATGAACTTGAACCATCATTCTGGGCTGATCGGAAGATTAGCTAAACACTGGTTTCATTCACTGAGTCAAAATCAGCAGAGACTGAATTCAAGTAAAACTGATCCCGAGAGGAAGACAAACTATAATTCTGGACCCACTTATTAAAGCAGTAAAACACCAATAATTTTCACCCTTGCTGGAGCCACATTGCCACTGAATCCAAAGGCCAAAAAATATATGGACTGACTTTGTATGGGAGGTCTTGGTGTAAATATTTCAATTCCCTTTATTAATTTGGGGGAAGATGAGATACTTTCTAACTTTACCTCCCTTTTTCGTACATGCCACCATCTTGCAATAACCTAATTCAGGCAGAAGATCATATGATTACTACCAACATTGAAGAAGTCAAAGCAAAAGGTTTTAAAATGCCTTTACACAAATAAAGAGTAGCATATAATTCTGTTTGTTCAATGAAGACTGAGAAAGCAGCTGCCGACGACACCAGGAGTCAACATAAAGCCAGTTGTCGAACTTGTCACAGTCACTGCTTTCATTGAGGACCACTGCTGATGCTTTCTTGCAAAAGTTTATTCAGCCAAAGCAGGCCACCAAGTATGAAAGGCTCAAAGCCATCCCAACACACAAACCCCTAAGATGCACACATTTGCCGTCTGCTGCGAGTTGAACTGGCGCATTGTGTGACTTCACTGGGAAAACAAGACACGTCTTCCTTTTTAGCAGCAAACCACTGCACCCAGCCTTGAACTCACCCACCCTCTTTCCCTTCAGCCCTCTGTTCTCATCAAAAAGGCTTGCTAAGGACCATCTGCTCTGGGGCCAAGGGACCACCGCCACTCTTGCGCCCCTTGGCACACCCTATGACCTGGAATTCTTCTCACACCAACCCTGGGTGACTCCTACGTAAGCCTTGTGTTTAGTCTAACAGTGCCTCCAGACAGGGATGCTGCAAAAGAATGGGCCACACCTTGGTGTGGCATAAACACAGGAGGTGCTTTAAGTGTTAAAGATGTAACTGACTTTTTCCTACATAAAGACCACCATGTATTTGTTAAACAGAAGCTTAGCTTCAAGCTAATTTACACAAACCCATACGAGAATGAGGAGTCTAATGTCTTTTTTTTTTTTTTTTAGCTCCAAACTATTTACACACACTCAGTCTCAAGTTAGCATCCATAACAGATTTCACTTGTCTAACTTGGCAAATATGAATCTGGACAAAGACCTCAAGTGAGGTTCCTTAAGGCTTCAGATCCTTTTTATTCTATCTACCCAGTTTACATAATATTACATCTTGCTTTGGGTTTATTCACAAGTTTATTTGTCTACAACAATCCTTCCACTCTCTAAAGCTTTGTTTACTTAAATCGCTGTCTGGAAACTGACGATATTTTCGGATGATGATTGGGGAAAAGTTCCACATTTAGATGGCACTGCGTCACTGTTTGGACGAGAGACACCTTGAATTCACTGTAGTTGTCATGCCAGAGAACTATATGGTGCTGTGATTTTATCGCCTCGTCAAAATGCTTCTGAAAAGTTCCACTCTGAGATCCGGTTCCAAAGAGTGCCTGTGTCAGAGACTCCAATCAATGGTGACTTGTAAGCAAGAAGCTGGACCACAACAAAAATGCTACAGTTTCACTGGAAACCAGCTCAGTGTTTCCATAAATTAAATGGGTAGCAAACATTTGGCTAATTTAAATGAAATATTACTGTTCCCTCCAGACTTTCTGAGAACTTCCAAAACAATTTGTTCAGTAAAATCTCAATTTGAATTTGTCTTTTGCCATGTTTTAAATTTGCAGTATCTTTATTTTGTATTTTAGACCTGATATTTCTCATAAAAAACACAAGTCTGGACAAGATTGTCAGTACAATACCTGAATACCATCAAATAATTAATTTACAATGCCTCAAAGGAAAACGGGACTGGCTGAGATCTTATTTAGCAAATCAGAACTATGTTATTTATGGATTACAAGTCAGATCAAATGTGTGTTTCTTAAGACAAAATGTTTGGGTCACTTTTATTTTAATCATAATATGAATCTGCTTTAAATTAGTATTTTATAGTTTTTTTCTTCTTGTGTACTCAGTTATTTGATTTAACTTTGTTTCTTTGTTTTTGTGTGAAGCCCTTTAAATTGTCTTGCATATGAATAGTGCGCCACATAAGCCTGCACATGGTTTTTCTCCAGAAAAGCATCATGATCCTGTTTCATCATAGGAATGTTACAAACCTTGTTTGACCTTTAAGTTGTTTCCTTAAAAAAGAAAAGAAAAAAGAAAACAGTGTGAGGTTTTTTCTAGCAGAAAAAAAGATCAGAAACGAGAAGTGCAAGTGACAAATTCTCAGTGAGGTTGAGTATTCCAGCACTGCAGTTATAGCTATGAGGTCATCTGCTCGTAGGGGCTGAATCGTGCTGCCTTCCTCCTATCAAATCACAGCCCATGAGACTCTTATCACTTTTCTCAGGGGCTGCAAAAACAAAGCTCTTAAAGTTACAGTTTATAGTTGCTTTTGCAACAAGAAAAAAGAGGAAAACAACGACAACAGGAAGTGATGGAAAGCTGTGTAACTGGAGAAAAGAACATCCCATCTCCTGCTGTGTTTCTGTCATCTGAAGAAGACTTAAAGAATCACACAGTTGTTTGCTTATGAGTAGAAATGTCTGTCTATGAATCACTCTGAAAGCTCATATTACTGTGTGGTGAATCCAGCAAAGCCACTAAACATCCATCAGAGTGCTTGTTAAGTGTTTTTCGGACTTTCTCATTATGCATTTCGAAGCTCCGTGGCTGGCTACCGACCAGGAGTGACATGGCAGCCCCCAGGCAGAGATTTATACACGTATGCTATGTTCGTTTCAGAGCAACCTGAAGAGAATTAAAGTTTCCAAACAGTTTAAACTATGCATCTATGCATCTAGATATAACTTTTCCTCAGATTAATGTGTTTGGGGCAACAGATGTCAAAAACCTTGTAATGTATCAACAAAAGTGATAAAGGCTGAGACTGTGAAAGGTCACGTTAGCATATCAAAGCAGCATCCAGAAGGATCCACAGGAAAGTAGGCCAGAGATGAAACTTATCTACCAGATTTAAGTGGGGATTCACAAGCAAACACATAAAGGGACCCACACCTGTGCAGCTGAACAATAGGAATCAACCTCCTCACCGTGGCTCCCTATTAATCCACCAAACAGCGAAACAAAGGGATAGAAAGATAAAACAGAATCCATAACATGGCTTACCTCCGTGGCAAAGGCTTTAATCTAGAAGCTCTTTGAAGAGCTCGCAAACTAGAAATCACACTGGTGCTCTCTTGACTTTCAAAGTGGATTCTGTCTACCAGTGCTCATAGTCTTAAAGCAGCACACACACACACATGCGCCATCTGACTCACACTCACCCAGACACACTGGACGACACGTGGAAACTCCCTCCCGGCTTTGGAGGAGCAACGAATCACAGTCCTCTAAGGGTGGCCCTGGGTTACGCAGTGGCAGCAGGAAAAGCCAGAAAGCAAAGAGGAGGGAGAAGTGAAAAGTTCCTAACTTAAGAGCTCACTCAGGACAAGACACCAAGAGGCTTCATAGCACTCATCTATTAAGAGTGCATGGCAAAAAAATAAAAAAATAAATAAATAAATGCTCCACTGGGTAACTGATTTCTTTTTCCATCATTCTGTTTTTCCGTTAGAAGGGAGGAGGAGGATGCAGGGTTTGTAGCAGCCAAGGAGGGTTTTTTTTTCCAAAGCAGTTTGAGGCGATTGGGCGAGACAAGCTGGCGTGTAATGGCTGCAGTACTGCCTGGGAGGGCTAAATGACTGGAGCTCTTGTCTGACCCTAAATACCACAATGACTTCAGGAGGAGGCCAGAGGAGAAGGAAAGAAAGAATGTGTGCATACAAGTGTCCTATGAGTAAGGGTAAGTGGGGGTAAAAAAAGACCGTGGAGTGATTAGAGGTAATCAAGAGGGAGGGGGGGGGGAAGTCACCCAGGATGAACTGAAGTCAATGACACATAATCTTTTAGATGATTTCTAAGCAGGTCTTTTGATCAGAGGACGTAAAGCAATGTGGCGAAACTTTCCCTGGAATTAGTTTCTCCAAAGTGACAAAAACATGTTGCAGCAGCAACTAACCATCAGCCAATATACACAAAGACATGTTTAATTCTCTCTGGTTTGCGTGAAGAAAGTCATCCCCACGACATAATGGGACTACCACCATAACTTCTACCATATTTTTTGAAGTCAATGTTCCATGATTTAGCTACATCTATGTTCCCGACTCTTACAACCCTTTACAACCCTGCTAATGAACAGCATGCCCACAGCAGTCTGACCAGAGATCAGTCACAAAACATAAAATATGGTGAAATATTTGCAGTAAAGATTAAAGTGAGAAGTTGTCAGTTTAGAAACACGAATAGACATGTTTTCATTTTTCTATACTTGCATTCCCACAGCATGATGCTCCCGCCACCTTGTTCCAGCATGTGGATGTTGTTTTCAGGGGCATGTGTCCCATAGAGGGCTAGTGGTAAATAGGAAACAAATGTATTGCACCACTTGTGGATTTATTTTTGCATAAAATTTTGAATCCCATGCTTCATCTTCCTTCCACTTCACAGCTCTGTGCTACTTGGAGTTGGCTCATCATATAACATTCCACTAAAGCTGCACAGAAAGAAACAGAGTCAACAACATGTATTATCCTTTTCTGAACTAAGGCCAATCACAGAACATAAAGAAATGTGGAAAAACATTCCCTGGAATCAGGTTCTCCAACGTGATGTGACGAAGACTTGTCTCAGTGGAGACTGACCCAATAACCGCCATCAGCCTAAAAGCACATGCAGGCTTCCATTTGTCTTCGGTTCACATAACTGTGGTCAAACTGGACCCATGCAGAAAGCCACACGAGAACACAAAACAGAGTCGGAGCTAGAAAAGTCAGTTTAGAAAGCTTTCACGTGCCAGTGGTTTGTGTCTGAGTCACTCGAATCACCCTTACAAATGAGAGCCGCTGCCTAGCCTATTACTAAAGCACCGAAATGAGCTCTGCTCCAGAAAACCATTGTCTTGAATTGCAATTCAAAGTCTTTTCCATGCCACGCAGCAGGAGCAACTGTGGAACAGCCTTCAGCTGGCCTGCTGTCGACAGAGACATCAACCTAAAGACCTAATATCAGCTGCGCTCACCAGGACTAAACAACATTGTTAGCAGCACAATAGTTCTCGTGGCCTAGTCTGGGATCTTCTCAAAGGCTTTTGTGTGCCTGTTGGAGCAGGCATCTTAGAAAGAGTTGGTCAACGCCACGCCTCAAGCAACTGAAAGACACGAAAATATTCAGATTCAGACGAAGAGAGAAGCCTGATAGGATGCATATTCATGAAGAGCAGGTGGTAGATCTAATTCCACCCGGCCAAATTGTCTGACCCCTAATTATTATCAATTAAGACCCCAATAAACTCTAATCTCCTGAGCTGAATTAAATCCCAATATATTCAGGCTCCAGGCAACTTACTAACCCACAGCACGCACACACACACACACGCGCACACCCTAAGGTAATTTTTATTCTTGTCTTACACTTCGAAATGAATGCAGCACCGGAATCTGAAGGTCAAAGATTCAACATACAGATACTACTATTTATGAGCAAAGGAATACAAGAGAAAATGAAGGAAAGCATATCAAATGATTTCACATGATGTGATTTAGGAGCAGCATTTTTATGTTTGCGGATATTGACAAAGGATTCATTGTTTATCTTTGAAAAAAGGTAACTCTACCCTCATAATGAGGATCAGATGCTAAGAAGACTGAATCTCCATCACACACAGATGCTGCGAAGATCCACAGCAATTTAACAGAACGTCGCAGCAGGGAATACTCTAAACAGAACTTTAGCAAAGCTTATGTTTAATTTCACTAGGCTTTGCATTTAGAAACATAGGATGTAAAACCACAAAATAGATGAATATTTGTTTGGTTTGGTCCAAAAAGAGGCACTGAATACGACATCGTGGTTGTATAATCTAGCATAGAAACACAAAACTGCATCTCTATCCAAAAGTTACATTTAAAGACAAAAAATTACATTCTAAAGGCCCTTGGAATGTAATTTTTTGTCTTTAAATGTAACTTTTGGATAGAGATGCAGTTTTGTGTTTCTACTAGCACTAGCCATGCCGATCTAAATAAAATGTCAACTCCATATTACTTTTTAAATTTCAAAATGGAAAAATCCTATCCTCCCCTCTGTTCCGCATATTAATAATTAAGAACCCCTCATAGGAGGAAGATCAGAGAGAAATATTTAAAATTCTGGTCTTATTAAGGAAATCAAAGTTGGGATTTGGAAGGTCAAAGCGTTATCAATACTGGAGATCAACCACGATGTCGTATTCAGTGCCTCTTTTTGGACCAAACCAAACAAATATTCATCTTTTTCATTCCAGCTGACTCTAAGCTTGTAGATGCATGTAGATGCAGCCTGTTTAGGGACTGTGCAGCGCCTCTTCTGATTTTAATAACTGCAGTAAGGCATCCATCCCCTTAATGTGGTGTTGCAGACATCTTAACCT
Organism: Girardinus metallicus; assembly: GCA_903067095.1. Lineage (NCBI taxonomy): Eukaryota > Metazoa > Chordata > Actinopteri > Cyprinodontiformes > Poeciliidae > Girardinus > Girardinus metallicus. The sequence continues at coordinate 88,599 of CAEGAE010035622.1, read as the reverse complement.
TTTGAGTAAATCATTTCTTTTATGCAAAACACATTCATCATGTTGCATTTAATCTCAGGCCGATCGCCTGTGATAATCTATCTCTGATGAAAAACTCATATTGAAGCAGAGCTCGCTCATGGGAGCGGTCTGACAGATGGGGCACAGGAAGAGCATTGGGGCAGAGTCGTGGGGGAGAAAAATATGACTCTTTAGTCGGCTCACTAATATTTCAACGGCTTTCTCATAAACAGCATGATGGAGCCTCATCCGTAGCTGGGGGCCGTTTACAGTTTGATGCCATTGATTACTGTTGCTTACTGGGGACTCCGATGGGCAGCAATTTGTGAACAAAATATCCCTCGGAAACAAATAAATGCATCTTAATTGCTTAATATTAGCTGCAATTAGTAGAGTGTCACAATAAGAAGAATGGTTTGAAAAAAGATCAAGGCGTCTGGAGAAGCATTGAAAATTAGCAGGATGGGGAATGTGGGGGGTGAGAGAAAGAGAGAGACAGACAGATGGAATTTACTTAAGCTGGGCTGCTTTGAATCAGGGTGAAAGGTCAAAGCTTTTGTTTCACACTGGGCTCCACCCTAGAATCTATCCCAGTCCGATCTTTGACAATTTAACTAGTAAGATGCATCATGTGAAGAATTCCAAGTATTTTTGGTTGGCTTTTCTAACATGATTAAAACGTTATCTCCAGTGTTGCATCAACAGCAGTATGACATGAATTGTGAAATCTGCACATCTCTTCAAACAAGTCGGCCCATGATGGATAGAGTTCAGCTTTTACTTTCAGAAAGATGCTTCCTTGCATGCAGACTGTAAATGAACTGGGTGCAAGTTGTAGTGTAATAATTCAGAACGAGACATTAGGCATTAACCTCTTCTGAAGGCGTTGTTTACAAGAGACAATGACTCGAGATGTCCTCAAGGGGGTGTCGTTGTCCATCTGCTGCTTCATATCAAGCGCAAAGTGCCTTGCAACAGTTTTCATTCCACTAGATAAGTTACAACCACAAACATAAAATCCATTTTAGTTGGATTTTATTTAATAGATCAATACAGTGAAGCACAAGTGGAAGGTTGAGACAAATTTGTTAAACACGTGTGGTTTTTCAAAATGTTTTATGAATAAACATCTAAAAAGTGTGACATGCATTGGTATTTAGTCTCCCCATAATCAATGTTATTTAGAACCAATTATAGCTGGATGCCCATGTTTCATTTGTCATTACTCATCTAGAAATTTAAATATTTCCTTATTCTTTGTAAAATTCTTATATTAGATAAAGCATCTAAGAACAGCAATTTTTCATTACTGTACATGTGATTTTCTGCTGGATTGAGCTCTGGGCTGTATCTAGGCCATTGTAACATATAAATAAGGTTTAATTTAAACTATCCCACTTTAGCAATGGCTTTTTGTTAAGGGCCGTTCAGTTTGAAAGTGAACTGCCAAACTAGATTTAACTTTCACAGTCTCTAACAGGGTTTCTTCAAGGATTTTCTTGCATTTTACTCTGTCCATCTTTCTATCAACTCTGACCAGCTTCACTGTCATGGTGAAAGTATCTACACAGTCCCTACTGTTATAGTGCAGTCCAAGATGATGTGCTGCATTAGTTTTTCTCCAAACAGAGCGCTTCACATGTTCATTTTCAACTCACCAGGGCACCACAACAATGTTTCTTTGTATCCTTTATGGCTTGAGGCAAACTAAATACAAATGTATGTTTTATTTTTAAAAAACTGTTAGTTTTTAAGTGTGCGGTTGTAATGTGACAAAATGTAGGAAAGTTCTCTTTTCTTTTACTCGTCTGACTCGGTAATGAGCAAAAGACCCAAAAGAGAGAAGGTGCAGTGTGAAACACCTAGTGAGCTGTATGACTGCATTTACAATTGTGCTCTTCATCAATTTCTTGGTTAAACAGTTTACTGACAGATGAAGTTAATTTAAATTTTTATTTAAATTAAATTATATGGCATTAAATCCCTAAAATTAACAATTTTAGGGATTTGATAGGTCAAGGAACAACAAAGGACTTGATCCACTTCCAAAGATGCAGCACTTCACACATCTAAATATCTTTCCTGCAGGTCAAAATCCCTGAAAATCAACTCTATAAATGTATGAGAGTCCCAGATTTCATCCGGCAGGGATATACAGAAAATTCCTGGATGATAAGAGGACAAGTGATGAAATGAATGGCAGACGGTGCAAATATGTGCCCACTCACAGGGTCAGATAAGAGACTGGAAGGTTAAGGGGGCAGAGGAATGCTCAAGGATGATGGGACAAAGCATGGCAGTTTGCTCGTTCAAAGGGAGAGGAGTGATTCTCAATTATCTCACACATGATAAGAGGCAGAGGAAAAGAAATGTCTTTGAGGCCAAGAAATAAGGAGAAAGTATAACAGATACCCTTCAGGAAGGGCGGTCCTTATCTATGTCATCATAAATAAGGCAGAAACTTTACCAAACTAACTATATTTTGCTGAGTTAAAGCATGACTTTACATTGTGCTCGTTGGAGTATGCAACATCTGCATTAAACCCATTAACATGCTCTATTGTTCCTACTGGAATTGACTGCTGCTGTCCTTTGTGTTCTGCAGGATAATCGGTCTCACGCTACGTGGTGTGAGTGATTAATGGTCTCCACCCACATCTCACTCAGTCATTATCGTAGCAACATTCGCCATAGTGTACTGTGGCATTCTTGTGAGACACGCTGATCACTCCCTGAGGTGATCCATCAGAGATCATTGACCACTGCAAAACAAAAAGAAATCAAACAGTCTGCTGCTGAATGTCACACAGCGGCAGCAGAGCTTTTACGTCTATTTGAAAACAGGTACAAATCTGTCAGAAACATTGATCACCGGATGCGTTTGGAAAGAGAAATGCATTGAGGGGGAAGAAGTCGATTTAAAAGATATAAAAGTTACAAAGTGAAGCACTAAAAGTGTCCCAAAGGTGACCTGTGATGGTAGAAGCTCAGTCTGCCCTGATACTGGTTAAGTACAGCTCTATCTGGGGTAGCGGGGTAAACAACCAAACTCTGGCTCTGTCTCAGCAGACATACAAACGTACCTGCAAAGCTGGTACATTCAGCAGCAGGGTAGGGCCCAACAGTCTCCATCCATATGCTCTGTGAGTGTATGTCTGCATTGGGGGGGGGGAGGCGCCAAGCTCCATCCATCACTGCCGCAGGCATGCATTAATCCCTCTCTGCATTCTTGAGGAGCACTGACGCCAAATGGGAGTCCACTCTACCCAGGCCAAGGAAAGACCCTCTTCCCCCCAAATGTGTTGGCAGTGCCAGAGCTGATGAATTACCAGCATGTGATTCAGACTCAGAGAGCAAACGTCCTCTCCCTAAGCCAAGCTGAGCCATATGTTCATGCTAAACTAGCTGTAAAACTGGCAGCCGTTCAACTTTTATGGCCTATTAAAGGCCAAATTGTAGATCACAGTCAGGCCAAACATGGCATGCATCACTCAGGTCACTCTGATCCACTTACAACACAAGCAGTAGACCTTGGTATGATTAATAGACGGGAAATGAAAATATATCCAACAAGTAGGTTAATGTCACTCACCACAGTTTATTCATCACACGTCTGCTTAAGCTTATAACCATGACAACCTGACAGGAAGACGCCATGATGGTGCTTTAAGTGTATTAGTGGTGCTTAGACCAGCCTGGGCCCGTCTGGTTGGTTTGTGGTCAAGGTTAGCAAAGAACAAAAGCAGCTACTATTAGCTTTTCTTCCTTCATATTTAACAAGTCAAACTCAGTTAAGTGTTCTGGATTGATGTTTCCTGGTGAGTACACATTCATGAGTGCATGTGTGAGGCATTTTAGCTAAATCAACCCTCTCTTTATGTGCTAATCTTGGCTTAGCGCACAATCCGTAATCTGTTTTGCCTTTTCAAACTCAAACAGTCAGAAAGAAAAGCCTGAAATAATTGAATGTTGAAAGTTAACACCCAAGGTAGAACTTCTATGGTGGATGAAGCTGCCTGAAAACCGTCTAATGCTAAGTTTTGTTAATAGATTGTGGACTCAAATCAAAGCCCAGTAAAAACAAGACTTTCAGGTGATTAGTATTTTGCCCACTCCCTTTAATATTTCTGTACAGTCAAATGTTAAATGTTCTTTAGCATTGCATAGTTTTCAGAAAGAACATATCCAATGTATAGCACAACTTTATAATCAAAGTCTGAGTTGTCAAACCTGACAGGTAAAGACAAACTCGCAGTGCAGTTTTTTTTCCTGTAAAGGAAAGCCTAAATATCTCGGTTTAAGTTATAGTTAAATTGTTATATTCAACACCTTCTGAGCATCACAATATTGTGAAATTGAACAAAAACCTTCTTACTTCTTCCTATGCCTTTTCAGGCAAGTTAAGTGGGACTTTTGTGATATTTTGTGATTTGTGATATTGTTGTGTGTATGTATGTATGGATGAATGTGTTCATACTGGGAATATACTTATCTTATGGAGTTACTCTTGCTTGCATTCTGTTTTTGTATGTGTTCAGTCGTGTGAGGGTGGATATGAGTATGTGTGTATGTATGTTTACATGTATGGATTCATTCTAATGTTGGTGTGTATTTGTTCGACGGTGATGGGGACATGTCTGGAATGAATCAATAAAAATCTAAAATCAAATCAAATCAAACCTAGTGAATACACCTTCCTTATCACCCCCCTCTTCAAGGTGATGATTGCAACTGAGAAGAAGACTCAAAATTAGCCAATTTCTATATTAGTGATAGCCTTTCAGTTGATGTACACAAGAATAAGATTTTCACCCAATAGAAGGAAGGCTATAATCAGTACAATAAAAGTGCTCTGAGTCTTTTCAGCTTTCAACCTCCGTCTATCATTAAGCTGGATTTTGACACTCTTTCTATAATCTCTGCATTAAGAAATGAGCAGGGCAATCTGAAGTACAGGCAAAGGGGTCCACGTGTGGCCCTTGGAATAACTGTGTGCAGAATTACCAGCTCGAAATCAAGAATGACACAGATTTGGACAACCAGCACAGGCAGTATGTGGACGTGGACAAATTAAAAAATATAAATAAGCTGAGTATGTTCATTAATAGATCACGTTATGATACATTTTAATTTTATAGTAACTTAGTACTTGTTGATAATGGCTACTTAGTAGCAAACCTGAGCGTTCTGTCAAACTTTGGTGATTTGGCCCATGTGGAAAAAGTTTGGAAATTACTGCTTCAGGGAACCCACATAGAAACCACTGTTTTACCAGCTATGCTAACTGCACTAATAACCAACAGATGTTAAAGACAACTTAAATTAACTCCATGCACATTTTGTCTTTGCATAAACAGTGAGACTCTGTCTTTTAGTGTCTGCTCTTTCCTACACTGTGACATCACCTATGCTCGTAATGGCTGTTCACAGTAGAAAAGGATAAGAAAAAAATACTTCAACACAGAGAAAATAGAACAAACAATAATCAATATAAGTTGGTCAGGCTTTTTAAAATGTGTAAATCAAAAATGCACAGAAAGATTCTGACTGGTGCATTCCTAACAAGAACATGTAAAACCTAAATACCAGAGACAAACATGAGCTCGGCGGCATGTTCAGCTTCTTGAAAGCACAGATATTGGGTGAGACAAACGTCATGGATCCAGGAACACACAAACACGGCCAAGCTCTCACGCAGATTAACCCACAGGTGTGGATGCTTATTGGCTCTAGATTAAAGAAGATAAGTCATTTTAATTTTACTATAGTTTGTCCACTTAGCAACCGGTGTGCATAAATTTGCTTGGAGCTCCTGTGTTTGGTTTGTTTGGTTTGACTAGGTGGAGTGGAGATATTGTATATAAATGCCACTTGAGCCAACAGTTCAAAACTAGTTCAAAACCTGTAGCCAGTGATTGTCTGCTTATATAGACAAACCTTCATAATTAATTTAGCCCCATTTTATAGTTTGTGTACAACCTACTTTCTGTTACCAAAACTGGGCAAGAGGTCTACTGGCAAGAAGTTGCCAATTTGCTTAGAAAGAAAAAAAAATTATTTAATAAAAACAAATCTTGCATATTTAGTAATATGCAAGATTTGGCACACTTAAGCTCAGAGAATCAAATAAAATGAATAAGACTATGTTTGCTCCAGATCTGAATTATCGCAAGAAATTAGTTGGCAGTCGTTACTGACCTATAATCCTCCACAGGTGCTAAACAAAGCAGTCAAGCCTTCACTTTGTATTCCTCAGATAAAGTTAAACACACGCAAACACAAAACAAAGACTGACCTGTGCAACCAGTTTTAGCATTCACGAGGATGAAGACCCACGTGAGCGCATTTGATTGCCGCAGAGAAGTCACAGGCAAATCTCTGGAAAACAAACTCCTTTGTGCGATACAACACAGCCTTTTGATTGAGGAATGTGCTTTTATGAAAGAGCTGATAAAACAAGAACAAGCCACTGCTGGCACCAGATGCCATCTCCTCTGAGGGCACGGCGAAACATGGCAGAGCACGAGCAGATGTGCCACATGTGCACCTCTTTTACAGGCACGATTAAATTAAGGCCATTGCCAAACTCATTATTATCCCATCCACACAGGGAGGCTCAAAAATGTCAATGAGGATCATGCTCATAATGCAGTTGTCACGCACAGCGCGTAGGAAACAACTTTTCACACGATTACAGAGTAAATCAGCGACATGTTTGAGCTGACAGACTTTCTATTGTGGTTTTGAAAAATGACAGGCCAGTCTTGAATTTTTATTCATTAGAAAGAAATTCCTCGACTAATTGAGTTACTGCTTACAGGCAGATGTGACAGGAAGGCAGGGTCCCACAGGACAACTTTGTAGGAAGAGGGGACAGGCAGATGCTTGGACCAGCAGAGGTCTCATAGGGTCAAGCTGTTCCATTACGAGAGGACAAGGGTGTCATTTATTCACAGGCCTCTCTCCCTGAGCAGGGATGGCCTTAGAGGGAATGGAGGGCGACACTTAACCCCTGAGGTAAAACCCAATCACAAACCTTTTACTGTTTCTCTCATTGCTACTGTTATACAGTAACTGGTTCAGAAAAGCTCCTCAACAAAAGAAAAAAAACATGAACCGTAGATGCAAATTCATAAACAATCTGAATCCTAAGTAATGTCCACAAAGGCACACAATTTGATCTGACTTGTCAGCCTGCAAAGTTTTTTTGTGTCAGATTAAATCAAAAACGTGGCACACAGTCTTCCTAAAAAACAAAAAGCTCAGAAAAGGCTGGTTTATTGAGCCTTTTTATTGAATTTTAAAGAACTTATCACCAAGTGGATTGTTTTGCTTCCAAAAAATAGCTTTTAATGGAAATATTTTGATTGAATGGGTCCCCACATATTGGTGACACAAAAAGGATGTCGGTAGTATATTTGCTACATCAATGGTATCAATGACGGAAACGATTAGCTTGTGGGAGTAAACAAGTTGGGCGGATGAGTTTCTCCTCACCCACAAAGACCTATATCCTCCATCAGGGAGGATTTAGTCCGAGCAGACAGTCAACAGCCAGACCTGCTGGGCAACCATCAGTGGTGCTTATGAGCATAAAGTTAAACAGATATGAGTAGTTTGAGTAAGCAAGCAGAATGGGGGAAAGTGAGACTTGTGCAATCACTGCATGGCTCCCTAACAGAGCATTGTGATAAGGTTGCTTGGAGAGTATACACTTGTGGGAATCAGATTAACTTTGCTGGTCAGAACTGGAACAAATATGTCTATCTGAACGCTGCCAGATTTTTAGCCTTCTGAAGTACCGTTCTTGTCTGGTCAATACCCACTATGACAAATTACAGGCAGACCATTGAGTTTCTCATGACATTTGTCATGACTCCAATAATTTATGGATAAATCTTCATACAACTATATGAGTTTTGAGTTTAAGATAAATCTTGAGGCTTTGTGGTGACAATTTTGTCTTGGGTGGAAAATTATGCAGTGATGCCCCAATTTTTCATTCCAGATGAAACATCATTGGTCTTCTGTAACTTTCAACTGCTTCCTTGACTGCCTTTTGTTGCTTTTGTGGGCTTTCTTAAATTTCTGAATAAATCTATGATGTGCTACAATCCTGAAAACAATTTAAAGGGAAGATCTGTATAAAACCGTGATATATGCCTTTTATAAATACATTGGCCTAGAACTCCCGTGGCTAAACTAAGCTTACTGCACAGCTTGTCAAGAGACCAGGACATTAAGCAAGATGATATGGATGACGCTCGGAAAGAGTGAGTACAGTCTTCCAGCTTGTTAAAATACTTGCCTTTGGCACACTATGATAGCATAATTGGCAAAAGCAGCAGGCATGTCTGGGACCAAACATGAACATGTAGAGAATTCAGTGCATTAAACACATCGTTTTAGGAAAGCCTCCCACAAAATAATGGCCTATTGTGTGCTGGGGTACATTTAAGAGCCAGCTCAGTGTGTAAGGCAAGACCGGAATGCATTCAAGTTTTAAATTCTGAACATATTAATTACATAGAGAAAAGAAAATAATATATAAGCCCAATAACACAACATGACAGAATAAGTTGGGCTTTCTCCTCCAAATAATCCTTGCATGAGTCAGGGAAAACCCAGTTCCCGTTGGTTCACGACTGTTGTTACTAGCTTAAGGACTTTCAAGCTAGTTTGAATCCATGTATGTACAGTAAAATATTTCTTTAAAATAAGCAACCACATGTTTCCATTGAAAAAAAAAGATAGCTCATTTGTAAACACAAGAGAAAATGATTTTCAAAAAATGAAAAATTATATCCACTTGGACTCAGGAAACGGGCAATCTCCGATAAAAACCACCACGTCAAAAAGCAAACGCAAAGCACCCGAGGACAGATAAGTGAAATTAAGCTTTCTAGTTCCAGTTTGTATTGACAGTGAAGATTAATTGCTGTAACGCAGATGCCAAAGCGTATCCGCTTCAAGTCAGTGGGTTGACTGACACAACATCCCTCACCTATTAGTCAGCAGCCAGGGCGTGCTCCCCGGTTCACCAACCTTAAGAGACTGAGAATAAATGATTTCACTCTCCAAGGGGGAAATAATTTAGACTGAATGACATCACTGTGCTTCATCAGATTCTGTCAGAGCCAAGGTGAATATCAAGGACTATACAGCTTATGAAGAGTTGTTATTTTGTCTATTATATGCTAGAACAATTTCTCAAAGCAGGTGAGATGGCCATCAAAACCAGCATGTATTAAGAAGATTATACAGCCAAAGCAGATATCTTCTCATTCAACTAGAAAGAATAAAAACCTAATAAAGACCATCCATACCCAGGGAGCTCCCTTTAGGAAAGCCAACAGTGGTCAAGTTGAGAGCTTCAAAGCACCAGAAGGTTAAGGTGAATCATGTGAGATTCATCATACAAGGTACTGCCACAGCTGTCATGTCTTATGGGACACAGTAAGAAAAGAGGGTTACTGTGTAGAGCATTAAGAAAACAAGGTCAACTTGAGGCTAAGATCAGTTTTTTGCTGCTTTGAACTAAAGAGTCATAGAAATTTTCTAAACATCACATTTTAGCTTACAAACAGGTAACACCTTTTCAATGACAATGGAATATGTGATGCCATAAATAGCCTTCCCCCCACCTTCCTTGTGTTTACAGTAGCCTGGTGAGCTGGTCGCCCTACACCTACCATCAGGTTAAGGGACACAGGGTTATGTATTGAGTTTCTGCACGTGGATAGATTTAATAATCCACTGACATGACTGTGACCCCACAGGCTAGACTGCTGAGATGTAGCACTTATGAGCGAACCTTGTACCATGAGCTGCGACACCGTCTGAGGAGATAGACGTATTAATATCGACAACGGTCCCAAACAGCAACCCAGCGGGCTTTGACCTGCACTCAGTAATTTGTTTTACTTCAGCTCTACCTATGGATACACTTATTACATTATGATGACACATTTCTCAACAGAGAATTTCATCAACTTTTTTTTGAAAGGATTACCACACTGGATGTGAATGTGAAGACAAATGGACCTTGTGGTAGTGACACAAAGCTAGAGCTCTACACAGTCAGCAAGAAAATGCTAAATGGATAATTAGAACTGAAGAGCTACAGGATGAATTTGTGAAATCAATGATAAAGTTGATCATAATGTACCGACTGAAAGACTAAAGAAAGGGTGAGATTGTCTAGTACCATGCTAAATTAAACTTTGCATCACTTAGAACTTAGAACAAAGATCACATGTGGAGTTTCTCTAATCTCAGAGTTGATTTCTTTAAAACATAAATGCTCCTCCAAGCTCAAAATATCAAGTTTGCTACATTTCTTACCGTACATATGCTAAAGACAAACAACTTTTATTTTTCCAATGCAGACCCCTAAGTTTATTAAAGCTCTGTTCACAATGTCCCCAGGATCAGAGCTACACTAGAGGAAGCAGGGTTTAATGTGTTTGCTCCTGTGCTTAAAAGTTCATGAACAAATAAATTTTCCTGGCCTAGTGTGAGTCATACTTCTTTTCATCTAAAATCTGTTTTTCTCTAACCATAAGGATTATTTGCTATGTGAATGATTTATCACAATATCTTGCAAACTACATTGGCTTTTTAGACAACAGTTGTTGAAGGGGTAGAATCTTTATGCATCAAGAATATCTGTCCCATACAGCAAGTCAGTAACAGTTTAAAGGAGAGCTAGAAAGAGTTATTGAGCCAACAAAAAAATGATAAAAAAAAAATTATACTACTTTTTTCACCCCATACTGAATAATGAAAAAAACCACAATGTTTTTGCCGTGTGCATTATTTGAACTGGCCAAACAAATATTCCTGAAGCTTCCAAAACTGAAATACATAATTGTGCCCCCAAATCACCTTACTTTGGCACTCATTGCCAATACACTAAAAACAAGTTATTTAAATTCTGTGTTGGAGAAATGATATTCAGGCAATATCAATATTCTGAGATTTGATTTCAGTTCTGCTTTAAGGCTGATGCACTAAAATTTGCCTTGAACTGATAGCCACAAATTCATAGAATACCAAGCTGCAAATACTGATAAAATGTTCAGACAATTTATTTTCTTTGACCTCATTTCAACAAGTGCTACAATAAAATCCTTCAGCTGAAGCTGTTGATACAATCAGAGGAAACAGGTTTTCTAGAGTTGTTTAGCTTTTTGGGAGAAAAGGAATTTCAAGGAAGCTTTAATTAAGCGTGTTTAGTGTGTAGAGGCAAGGTTCGCTAGTGACCTAAAGCAATCAAGACCGTCGTCTTTTTGTTTGCCCGGGCTGGACTCCAAATGACTGAAGCAACATGACAAAAGACTGAGAAGTGGAGAAATGAGTTTATCTTGATCGGAGATCAAACCACCAAGCATTTAAAGCAAAGTTGGTGGCAGAACCGGGGGATAAGTGCTAATGAGCCTGAAAATGTTCCTCGACAAAACACAAATATACATCATCAGCCAAAGACCCTCCAAAACGTCATGCTCGCTAAAGAAACAGTGCAGAAGAAGGTTGGCAAAGCTCCACAGAGCTTACAAGCTTCTGAGTGAGAAAACAGTAATCATAAGTCACAGAACAGCACAGGCCACGTCTGAGACAAATGAATATATGAAACAAAGTGGCCGATGATGCATTACTGTGCATCAGAATCTTTTCTTGCTGCTTTTTGTAATTATGCAAGAGTAAGATGTATCTGACATGCTGGCAGCATTCCATTTGCAAGGCAATTATGCTTTGGTGATGCAAAAATATCTTATTTACTGTAAGAAGGCCAATAAATCTCTCACATAGTTGGAAAAAAAAAACAGTACAGTGATTAAACACATCGAGCTATGCAATTTAAAAAATAAAAATAAGCGGGCATTTTATCTTCCTTACAATCTCAATGAAAGTCTTTGTCCGCCTACCGAGGAGCAGGGGGGACTTGTTTAAGTAAACGTGTACCTAAAATTTTCCCCATCCATCATGTGTGACAATACGAGACACATGGCGCCAACTGAACATCCCAGAAGTAGAGCACTTTACTCTGTAGCACCAGCTGCGTTTGCTTTTCCAATAGGACACAGATAGCGAGGAGGACCTTATGGCTACCGGAGAGAGGCAGGGCAGATCAATCACAATTTCTTTTGTTGGACATATTGACCTATATGGCATCTTAGGGCTAATGAGTAAGCGTTGCAGATTCACTAATTTCCATACCAACCAGGATAATAAATTTGCAACAACACGTGGCTTTTCAAAGCTGTAGCTGTAGACCTGCAAACGTGATCTACGTAAGTCACATCCATCTTTTAATTTATATTTAAAGCCTCTGAAGTAGTTTATACATTGCCAAAAACCTCTCGTACATACAACACTTAAACTTCCATATGTATAACTACGTCCCCCAGCAGCTTCAATACTCTTGTCTCTGTCATATTCTCATTGCTCCAACACTGACATTAACATATTTTGTGAAAGGTTTATCCACACCCTGTACATAACTCAGTCGAGTTCAACAAACCGCTTTATCAGACAGAAATATTGTTCGCCTGCATGAATTACACGAACCCCTGCTCAGCTGCAGTCGTGTTACGCAAACAAATTCCCTTTATGATTTATATTGCCATCAATAAAAAGTGTGTTTCCTCGTTCAGTTGTTTCTTTGACGTTAATGAAATTCTGACTCACAAATGAGGTCATCTGGTTCTATTTAAATTACATACACTCCCTAATTTACCAGTTTGGTAACTCTTAATCTGATACCTCATTTGGCAAACAGAGTCTGTCTCCATTTAGTCTTCATTTTCTTCTTGGCTCTTTTAGTCTATTGTTTAGCTGGTGACCCTGAATGGGTTCAGTTCAGTTTAGACCTACACATTAATCTCCTCAAAGGCCTTTAGGTTGAGGCTATAGGGGAGAATGAATGGGTTAAGCTGGATAAGATCATGCTGTTCTTCTGAGCTTGACAGAAGGTTCCTGTATGTTCAAGAGAGCATTGAGGTGTCATCCACTTTTGGACCCTGTCATTGAGCTGGCTGTGAATATTTAAGTAGTAACACCAAAAATGTAAACACAAATGTATACAATATGTTCTAGTTGCTTTTACTTTAAACAGCTATAATAATGTTATCTGTACTAGATGGTTACTGATATTTTGATGTAGACTAGACCAACATTTGTCAGTAATAATCAAAAAGTAAACCTACTTACTGTACAGAATATGGGCTTCGCTGCCTTTCTGCTCTTTGAAAATGGATCTGTATGTTTTCACATTTTGCTGTTGAGATTGCTGAACCAAAATACTTGCATGTAACGACATTCACAGGAAGAATGTGTAAAGCTTGTGGAATATCCCCAAAAGGCTGAACTCTATGTCATGAACCTCAAGCAGACATTCCATTTAGTGCTTTTTCACAGTGTGTGTTTTATGCACCAGCTCCGTGACAATCTGTGATTCTCTTGGACTTTCGTGGCTGTGTGTCAGCGCCATAGACAGGCCTGGTAAAGTTTCTACAACATTTAAGGTCAATGAAATCATTACTAAAAACTATTACTAAATTGTTTTGGGAAACATCTTCCATTTGGACAAGGCTTGGAGAAAGAGATGCAAAGGGCACAAAGCAAATAACAACCCATTAGCAAAAAAGTTTAAATCCAGTCCAAAGCATGACTTATTCAAGTGTTTGAGTTTTATTTATTTGTGACATCTATAGTGTTGGTTGCAACCCTTGAAAGTAGAGTGTGGCAGCAAGAATCAACAGGGTCAATCCTGGCCTCGCTTGTCATCTCTGTTTACCACCAATTCAAAGGTTTTTCTTGAGACACTCAACACCATATTTTACTTCAACGGCTTTTTATAGAAGGCACTCAGGCCTTACACAAACTACACACACTTTGAAATTCAAACAAGTTTAAAATACTGCTTCATGAAATAGAAACACATAGGTCACTGTCGTGGTGTCAAAATTTTGGCTTCAACTTTGAATTCACTGAGGCAAAGATTCTGAGAAATAAAAACAAGTTTTTGTTTTGATCCTCCGTTTATACTATCCTGACTGTTCTGCAGGGTCTTTCCCACCAAGAGGCAGTGAGAGAACTTCATCTCCCCGTGACAAGAAGCACAGATGTTATCCATGCCTTACAGGTCACATGCACAGGCCCTTATATGGACACAATACGCTGACGAAAGACATGAAACATTGGTGTTGCTCAGCAGCTTTAGAATTAACAAGCACCTACAAACAGCCGGCTGTCAGAACATTGCTGCTCTCGTGAAGCATCAAAGCTCAAAAGACAAGAGCAGGGAACACTTTCAGACTGCTGCACTTTTATTTAGCTGCAGACCGTATCAACTGACTTAAAAAAAAAAAAAGAACAGATCTTCTGATTAGGGAAGTTTTAGTGGTAAATATGTCAGCTTCACAAGCAATGAGCTGTTTGCGTCTCCAAAGTGACATAAAAAGAGAGAAAGCAACACTCGGTTTAGTCTTCCCTCTCTACCAAACAATTATAACAACTGACAGACCTGCCAGCTACAAAAACACAACTCACAAGTTGAAAACCAAACACCAAAACAAGCTTGTGTTTTCCACAAAGAGGAAATTACTACTCATACTTGTATCAGTATCCGTTTGGTTCCAGCAAGGAGGAAAAAAAAAAAAAACTGATGTTCCCTGTGGTTACTACGGGAAAATGCAGAAAACAAAACCCAAAATATGTGCTTAGTTGTTGTGACGCGAAGCTCAATTACTGATCTCCAAGTAAAACACGCAAAAAGCAGGAGACTCACACATACACACACACGCACGCACATAGACAAAAGAACAGCACCAATTACGTTGGTAAGTAATGATTTCTGTCCATTGAAGAGAGATGAAACATTAAAACAATCACACAGCATGTTTCCTCCCCGAAGAAAAAATAGAAGGCATTTTAGCATATTTTCTCCCATTGTCATAATTAATAGATGACATTGGTGGAACTAAATCATCATCAATCAAGTTAATCACTTTCTTAAGTGATTCATAAGACAGGACTTTGTGGTTTAAACTGGAACCACAACACAGATAGATGAGCAACACAACCAGCCTCTACAAGTTAATCATTAGCCTGTGTTTTTCTTATTAAAACCCATTTAAAAAGGTAGCTGGATGGTCTGACACTTTCCCGTGTACCATCTTCACGACTGAGGGCTTAATAAGCCAAAAGGCATGCTGGACCCTCCCTCACTGATTCATAGATCTGTTTGCTCTGGGCTGGCCCTCCACTCCAGGGGTCCCATGGCCCCTTTTGTTGCCTCTGTATGTGGCTGAAGAGCACTTCCACCCCAGCAAATAGATAATAGATTACATCGAAACCCGAAACCCGAATTCAGTGGAATGAGCTCTGCTCCCAATGCATAAATCACAAACCACAGTGATGGTCTGTGCATGTTTTGGTAATTGAACGTTCTCATCAGAGACCAGTGATGAAAAACAAAATGACTTAAAATAAATAAATAATAATAATAATAACAATAATAATAAGTGGTTGTTTAAAAAGAAGTTGCTCACCATGAGAAACAAACCAATGATGGCCAATGTTTTTCCATCATTTCCCATGAATGTAAGAGGCTCTGTTTCTTCAGTACACTTCTACATTCTTTCACCATACAAGCAAAATATGCAAACAAAAACTCTAGAGGACCTTTCTAACAATTCATTCCCCCATTTCATACCTACAATTACAATTTCATCACTTCCTACTTCCACTTCATATGTCCGTAAACAGACCATTTTGTACTTGAACCATGGTGTATGAGTTAATTTTTAACTGTAGTTAGGTATTTTCTTATGGTTATAAAAATGCTCAAATCTCATATACAATTTAAGTTGGTATTATCATATTAAATCTTTGCATTACTGTCATAAAATATGAACCCTTATCAAACAGCTCTAAGTGGCTCCCATATGACATATATGTCGCATAACCACATTACCTTACAGTAGACTGTAAACAGCATATAAGACATTACTTTAAACTGTCACTGTTGTGGGAAGTAAACCCTAGCGGGGACCCCATAGCGGACTACAAATTGAGTCAAATTAACCAAATCTGCAAATTTATAAAATGCCCAAGGAACTTAAGCTTAAAAGAGTAGAAACATCAAATACTTTTGCTAAGCTTTGATTGTGTTCTTTTTCGATCAAAACATATTTTATTCCGTGAACCCAAAGCAGTCCTCCCACCCTAACTGTGACGTCACGGGATGAAGCAAATACCTTGCTAGTACATGGTGGGATGTGGAGGGTGACAAAACATAACAAAATGGCCCAAATTTGATTTCGCTTTGGATTTTACATTTTTGATTATTTTATTACGAAAAGACACTATAAATAAAAATTCTTCTCATTCACACATTTAATTTTACTTTTAAATATTTATAAAGCACGTTAATGTATGTCTGAATGGGAAAAGTGCTTCTGGTTAAGTGAAACATTTCAACGTAACACAATTGAAATCACCAAACAATCGCGTGTTTCTACGGGATTTATTCTGCCACGGTGGGATTAATGTTCACTGCAGCCAATGAAAAGTCAGAGGAGAAATCAGTTCCGCGCATGTTTAAACGAAAACATGCAAACTTTTATTCAAACAACAAAACAACTGCACCAGTACTTTGTAGCGGATGATGCATTTTTCAGACGAATAAAGTCATGAGCAGAGTGCTTTACAAGCAGCATGACTGAGAAATAAGTTCGCCTCCAACTCACCGTTCAATGTTTCCTCTACCTGCCGCTGCATTCACGTGTTCCTCGTCTTTAGAGCATTTTACAGTAAAATAGACAAAACTGCTCCAGCCAACAAGGTAGGATTTTACTTGTATTATAGAATCTTCTTCCACGACATTATCCGAGCAAATGATCCCGGGACGGAGCGGTAAGAGACTGCGGACTCCTCCCAGACAATGTGGGGTTAAACTCCTCCTTCCTTCCCGCGGACACTGGTGGGGGATGGCCGTATGCTTGAATGCTACACTGAACACCAGGGGGTTTACTCACAGGTGGAGCTGCCCGTATAGGCATTAAGAGAGGATCAATCAGTGGCTGCTGGATTTTGCTGGGTTTCTAAAGGAGATATTTTAGGGAAGGAATTGAAAGTACCTACTGCAACATACATCTGCTTAAATAAAATAAAAACATGGGATTTTACTTATAGTTTTACATAAAAGTTCTTTAGCATCTTTTGTGATTTTTCCTGTTTCACATTTTGTGTATGTAAAATCTGATTTGTAAGACACTGCTTCAGTTGTCCATCCACAGGGACCTAAAGATTGGTAGTTGGTGTATTTTTTGCAAAGACGCACCAAAAAATTTGCTTGAGATTGGAGTCGATCTGATTTTCACCTGGATTTTTCAATCAAAACATATTTTATTCTGTGAACCCAACGCAGTCCTCCCACCCTAGGTTCAAGAGAGTACAGTTGGAAACTCAAAAACTCAACATTTTTCTCATTCATAAATGCACCATACTAAGCTACAAGACTGCAGCACCAACAATATCATGCATGGATGCTACTGAAAAGGTTAAATTATTGGCTCTCTGTCGTCAGTAAGATGTTTAAAATTAATTTAGAATAAGCAAAGAGAGATTTATGCTGCTCCTTAGGAAGAAATTGTATTTCCAGCTACCAGAAAGTCCTTTGAGATGTATAACAAAGTTGTTCTATTTCATACTTCCTAGGTTTTAACTTCTGCTATGGAGCATATGCTATAGAAAACATTGGTGACATTTTGGATATCTTAGAATTAAGGTAAGGATTAGTAACCTGGGTTATTTGGCCTTTGGGGATAATAGAAGTTGTTCTGTTCCTGATATTGATTCTAAAGTCAAGTTGAAATGTCTCTAAATATAAATAATTGATTTATAAAGGCAGGAAAGTTGGAAAAAATTAGCTGAATACCAACTTGTCATATCTTCTTGCACGATAACTTTTAAAGGGAAATTAGCATCGATATTGCCAATGGCAAGTTCATAATAAGGTGTCAAGTCAGACACTAAATTCTAATTGGTGAATCTCTTATTTTGTTCTCAGGAAGTCTGTATAGCTGATGAGATATTAATACTGCAGAGTATATATAAATCTCTGGACACCCCCTAAATAACACCAATATTTAGGTCGCAGTGTCCTCAGCTTCCACCGAGCCTCTTAACAGTCTTCACACAATGCTATCTTTTAAAGTCTGGCAATCATTACAGGAATAGAGCTGGGTTAGCTTACCTAATGCCAGAACACGACCAAATATGCCAGCAATTGTTTGTAATCTTTCTTATTTAACAGTTAGAATACATTGTAGCTGCATACTTCTGTTTAATTAAATTTCTGTTGTGTTTACAGCAATTTTGTTTAATTGTTTATCTCCAGCTTTACTGTACAGGCATTTTCTTTTTAAAAGTATTTCTACTTTTCTGCAAAAGAGTACATTTATGCTCCTTACTGGAACAGCTTTCAGCCCTTTAGTTTTCAATTTTACTTAACAGGAGGAACAAGATGATGCATACTTTGCATAGCACTAACGTCTCCATCTGTCATAAGGATCAATGAACTGATGGCCAAGCCGATAAGAAACAGATTTGAGCTCCTCAGACAGTCGGACGGTATGTTTGCGCTAGTGTCCATTGCTATTTTTAAAACTAGTTTCTCCCTTTTGTTTTTAATGGTTACTTCTCTAAATGCCTCCACTCCCGGATAATCAGCTGCCCTGGTTCACTCTCCTCTCCCCAGTGTCGTGAGTTCTGGGTTTTATAGCGTAGCTCTTTGGCCGGACTTACGCTATCTCCACATCAGCCTCTTTACAGCTGCCATACAACGAGGGCCCAAATGAAGATGCTTATCTCTCCTCATCCCATTGAAACAGCAGATCCCATAATACTCAGCTCCTTTTATCAGGATCTGTCTACACAACAAGCAGTCTTTCATCCCCCGACAGTTTGGATATAGCTGTTGGGACTTAAGCTCCAGACGGTCACGACAGTTGCCTTCAAATCTACATATCTTGTTCTTCACATTTTCAGATGTATAAAAGAATTATTCAAGTAAATAAATGATGAAATCACAACAAATGGAAAAGTGATTATGGCTAACTTGCAAACTCTTGTTGAAAGGACTTTGATGTTCTCTTGATAAAGAACCAGTATAAGGGTACCAATGCCTCTGAAGTATTGGTACCCTTAAAGTTTTACACATTTTATATTTAATTAGAATTTTATGGGAAGAACTGACGCAAAGCAGTACAAAATGTAAAAGTGGAAGGAAAAATATATGATTTTCAACATTTGTTACAATTAAAAACTTGAAAGTTGTAAAAAGCATTTGTATCTACCAACCATACGCTCACACACAAACTGTGGTATCTTTAAATAAAATCCTGACCAATCACTGTCTTAAGTCACCTAATTGGTAAAAAAAAAAAAAAAAGTCCATCTGTATCTATCTTAACCCTCTACGGTATAATGTTGCCATTTGACAACAAATCACTTAAAGCCCTTCCACACACCTCCAATTTTACAATGTAATGCATTGAAAGAGAGAAGCAATAGCAGTGTTCAAATTTGTCAGATAATTTTCTGCGGGGACGTTTGACACCTTTTTCAGCAGACCTCTTCACAGGGAGGAGCCTCACCATTTGACTCCTCAGAAATCATGAAAAAAAGTATTAAATAAAAAATACATGAAAAAATAATATTTAAAAAAAATTGGTCTTTATTATATTTACTTGGTTTATTTCAGGTAAAAAAAAAAAACATGCCAAGCATTTTTTTTCCAACTGGCATCATTATGCGTACCATAGAGGTTAATTACAACATACTGTAAATAAAGGTGTTTGTGAAGGCCGCCGAGGTTTGTTAGAAAACATTAGTTAACAACCAGCATTATGAAAACCAAGGGACATGGGAAATTTGTCAGAGATATAGTTATAGAGGAGTTCAATCCTGATTTAAACTAAATTAAACAACGCCAAAGACTTTAAACATCTCACAGAGAGATGTTCAAAATGGTTAGAGAATGGCACAACTACAACTACAACTGCATAAAAACATGGCAGAGCTCCTAAACTGACAACATATAAGGAGAAGATCAACCAGAGAAGCAGCCAAAAGTTCCATTCTTACTCTGAAGGGGCTCCACAGGGGTACTCAACAGGAAAACTCAGCCTCACTTCTGGGTCTTCAAATAAGTAACTGTGAACTCCACAAATCTGGTCTCTATTAAAAGAAGAAGCAAGCCTCAGGGATTCCTGGTTGCAATAAGAGACACAACAATCTGAAAGTAGGTGCTGAGGTCAGATAAGACCAAAATTGAAATTTTCTGGCCTAAATGCAAAAGTCTGTAAAACCACGGTGGCAGTTGGTAGTCCTGGGTTGGTTCTGCACCAAGTTTGCATGTTTTTCTCATGCAGACTTTAGGTTCTCTTCTCAAACCTTGAACTCGTGTTCATGCCTATTTTTACTTCCACAATTCTACACCAATTCTATTGCTCTATCACATAAAATCTCAATGGAATTAATTAAAGTTTGTGATTGTAACTTCACAAAGTGGGAAAATAGTTAATAATTCAGCTCGTATGAATACTTTCAGAAGACATTGTCCACACAAAGCTGACCGTAATGAACCTGGTGGCTTTCGGCATTGAATATTCTCATGTAAAGTAATTGGCTCTAAACAACATCCTACAGCCCATAACTTGCAGTAACTCAGTCTGCTGGTCAGTTGCAGACAGTTGTACAGCTCCCATAGGAACTATAGCAACTGGAATAAACCTCTGGTAATGTCACTTTATTGGTTTAAAAGGCATTGGAGAGGAGAAAAAAAAAAGGTGAAATCAGCCAAAATGTTCTATTTTATGCTGACAGACACAAAAATGGGTCGCGGACAGATAGGGCCTTCCGTAATACACACACACTCACACGCACTAATCAACACCTCAGCCTCACTTCTGGGTCTTCAAATAAGTGTTTCCAATAGTTCCACAGCAGCTATTCTGACAATCACTGCGCAGGTCTACCCTCGCTGCCACACTAATAGGGTTGTCACAGTCTGTGCATGTTGCAGTGACAGAAACTGAGAGAAAAGCCTGCAAATCTCACGCAAAGTATTGCAATTACGACCAGCCAAAGGAGGATGGGCCTGCTCAGCATCCATGTGTAGTTACAGTTCTCACATTTACTCTGGGTGACTTGTTTCAGCTGGACAAAAAGGCTCCAAACGGGTTATGTTTGCCAAAACAAAAGGCAGAAGTTATCTGAAGGTGTGTGTGTTTGCCAGACAAAAGGAGGTATTTCGGTCTGGTCACATTAACCAGCTACACCCTTAAACAAATACTCACTGAAAATAGCAGCCTTAACATAAAAAAAAAACAACTGAAACAAACAACAGATGAGGGAGATGTTTTCCCAGAAAGGGCTTGAAGACACCCATGTAGAGGCTGGGTAAGGAAAAAACTGGGCCATGTTGGAGAAGCCTTTAATTGAACACGACAGGTCTGATCCAAGTGATAGTTCGCACCCTCCTGCGGGTCAAACTAATGAGAAATCGATGACGACAATGAGTGAACCTCTCACGCCAGGGTCATTTAGCGTTTACGAGTGAACGCAGAACACTTAAGCGCCCTAATTTAACTGTGATTTCAATATAATTGAATGAAAGAAAACTTTTTTTTAAAGTCAAGTGTGTTAAATGTTTCTTGAGCTGCAAAGCTGTTAGTATTACTCAGCTGAAACCTCTCTGTGAAAAAAAAAAAAAATCCCAGAGTTGAAGGTAATGGCTGATGGAGCAGACTGGCAGAGAGCTTTCTGTGGCTTATTTTTATTTTTTATCAGAGAATGTATAAACCTGGGTGGGAAACCGCCTGTGCGAAGGATTTATCCCTCACACATTGCATCATCTGTCTACCTGTCTGTCAGCCACATTTGTCATTACTGAGAAGAAATGGAGGCCAGCAGGAAGAGGAGACGGCTGAGGTTTTGTTGATTGCCTTGTGTCAGTGGTGTAGGCATGATGTTCTTTATGCTGCTGCATGTGGAATAAAGGATTTACATGGCTGCTTAATAAACAATGCAGAACTTTCGAGAAACAGATTTTAGCTGTTCGAGTTTAGCTTCACGTTCTGTAAAATAGGATAAATGAATTTGTGTCAGTCTGCGGACCGTGATATATGGAGCAGGTCTCTTTGGAATGGACTTACTTTTGTTTTTCTTTAGTTGTGTTTCTGCTTTCGCCAACTTCACTCATTGTGCCAGTGCCTTTCTGACCCATCAGTCAGGGACTGTAACTGTTATCCATACCCCATAATGGGGATGCTGAAAAAATCAATAGAAATTTATTGTAGTATATGTAAAATCTACTTTATTATTGCACCAAAAAAAGAAACTGGACTGTGTTAAAGAAAAAAAAAAGATTTTGTACACATTTAACATTAAAATGTAGCCAAAGCGTTCAAATTATGGCAGCAATGTGATTAGGTTAGAAAACAAAGTACAGAAAAGACATAATACATCTCTTTTGTAAAGACCCTGGAAGATAACTGCAAATTTTATGTAAGTCTGATTTACTATGGCAATAGCCTGGCTTTTTAGCTGCTCAGACAAGAAGAATAAGTTAATATTATGTGTGGGAGCGTTGTGAAGAAGTTTCCACAATGCTGTGGAATCTTTTCTCACATTAAAAATCACACTTTAAATAGAAAATTTCTTTCTAAATAAAAACACTGAACTAACCAATAAAAACATGATCCAGTTTGGTCAGCGATATTCTCACTTCTGGACCATATTATTTTAAAGCTCACTTAACTCAAAATCTGTAAAATATACATAAAATGAGAGCGAGAAAGACCTCAGTGTGAGACTTGTTAGACTTGCAGATCCGAAACGCCGTGTTTTCCAGTAAAGCCCACTGTGACTCACTTCGACAAGCTTTGAGGATACGTGTAAGCATCTGCTGTGTGAAATCAAATCTTTCACCGAATCCTATCACACTACAGAGCGACACAAGGAAAACTCTGTGAAAAACAACATGTTCTTTATCCCTATAAGCTTCTGTGTTTTATGTCTTCTCTGTTTACAAATTTTCTCTCTGGCTGCAAGAACTGTTGTATTTTTTTGTTCCAAAGAAAGCTTTGCTTTGCTTAGCTTAGCATACAAAGACAGAGTAACATGCAGTCTAAAAAAACTCACTGGGTGATATATTTGATGATGATTAACCCTTTCATGCATGAATTATGATCCCTTGTGTCAGGATTTTTTCAATTTTTTTTGTTTTCTTAAGGCATAAAAGAAAGGTAGGAAAAAAATGTGTAAATTTTTATTTTTTTTTATATATATATTTTTTTTAGGTGATCAATGGTAATTTTCTCCAAATACAAAGTTGTTATTTGAAAAATACATCAGTAGTATTGTTCTTTAGAGGTTATCGGATGTCACAATATTGTTTTTACCTGCAAGAATCGTCTACAGAAGAAGGAGGGACGGGGTCGGTTGGCTTTTTTGTCTGTTGGCCAATATTGGATTTAACAAAAATAATTTCCTGCATTTGCAGCTGACAGCCAGTAGTTGATAGTGTATTTTATGATGCATCAGTGTCCACTTCAGTGATCTGTGTGCATTTATAACATAAAAATCCACAAGAAGCACCAGAAAATGGCTTTTAAATAGCTGTAAACTGTAGTGACCACCATGCATGAAAGGGTTAAGTTGTAGGTGCAGATTGTCTTTTAAATGTATTCACATTGTGCTTTTCTGCAAGGTGTGTGTGAGAACATTAGAAAAAAAAAATAACATCAACATCATGTTCTGTGCTGTATACATTTCATGAAGTCATCCAATCTACAGAAACCCCTACCATTATAGCAAACCTCCTCAACTGACAAGCCAGACAAAGAGAGCATTAATCATAGAAGCAGCCTGCAATAACTCTGGGGGAGCAGCAGAGACCACATCTCAGGTGGAGGAATTGTTGACCAGACAACTATTATTTGTCTTCAAAATCTGACCTCAATGGAAGAGTGGAAAGATTGCGTATCTTTTTAAAGGAAGCCAGAAGTATCCACCTTTATGGCTGAACAGTTATGCAAGATCCTATGTGCAGAAAACTATCGCCCTGAATGCACCATGCCAACTCTGACAAAATGTGGCGACAGCATCACATTGTGGGGATGTATTTCTTCAGCACACCAGCTAAGCTGGTCAGAGGTGACAGGAAGACAAATGGAGCTAAATAGAGGAAATTCCTTCAAGAAATCCTGTTGAAACGTCAGTTTCAAACTCCAGTCCTGAAAGGCCGGTGTTCTGCATCTTTTAGATGTTCCCTTAGTTTAATACACCTGAGCAGAATGGCTGAATTACCTTGTCAGCATGCAATCGGTTCCTACAAAGCCCTGCTAAAGATCTAAAAGTTGTAGGGCACAGCACCCTGAGAACTGGAGATCAAATGGTATAATGTTTTTGCAAAGCACTTTAAAAAAAATCAAATAAAACATGCATGAGAAAAGAATATGAATGATTAACTGAAGGCGGAGCACTGGACAGGCCTAGTTTGAATCTGGTAGCAGAGAAGAAGGAAGCAGTCTGCAACTTCAGGCCAGTCTGACAGTTTAATCTGCTTCAAATTGCTTCACTCCTAGTTACCTGATTACAGCCAGTGGAGAAGAACCAAGAGTAAACAAAAGCACATTTAATCATCGAGTTCATTTAAGTCAAATGAGACCAACGCATTGCAAGCAAAGTTACGGGTTAGATATAGAAAAGCTCTATTCAGTTTCAAAAAGCACAGGCTGATTCCAATGAGCGAAATGCAATCATCCCCTCTGAAGTCTAATGTTATTTCCATTGAGCTAAATGCAGCTCATTCGAATTCAATAAGAGGCAGACAAACAAAAAAACACGCCAGGCAACACAAAGTGGAGTACAGAAAACAAGAATGAATCTTTATTGCTTCAACGTTCAACCACAATATTACTCTTAGCCCTTTCTAATTAAGTTAGATATTAGAGGCCTGGAGGACAAAGTCCTGGAAACATATTCCTATTGCTCCATTAGGACTTTGATTGTTCCTGTGCCCTGGCAGGCTAAGGTAACACTCTCGCATTCATTACCTCCTTGCTCCCCACTGCGAAACATTTTCACACCCATGTGAGAGAGAAGAGAGTACAGGCCTTGTTAAAATCTACTCATTTCACATTCGTAATTGAAAACACACAAAATCAGGCCTGTGTCTCTCCCACAAAATCAACACCTACCAGTATGACGCAGAGAGACTGGACCAGACCAAGTCCGAGTCCATGACTGTAGAGAGAGTAGGAAATCAGAGACCAAGAGTAGCAATTTGAAAGCGAAGATCTAAAACCATCCAAACTGGTTTGTTTGCAACAGATTAGCCTCAGGACTTTGTATGTCCAAATCTAAGCTGTCGGATCATGAACGTTTTTTTTTTTTTTTTGACTAAGTCCTTCTTAGCTGTTTCTGCTCAAGTTTGGGAAAAACCACGTGAGAAAAGTGATTCATAATACAAATTAATAAAACACCAATTTCATTTGCTGATCACAGACAGTGTTTATTCAATCAACACTGCAGAGAGGTACAAGATGCATTATGAAGATCTGATTTGAAGTTGTGTTCAAGAGAAATTTGCATTTGTTAACATGTCCTACTGAAAAGATCAGTATTAACAGGTAGATCTATTACATAAAATTGAAATAGAAAAACGACACATCTACATTCATTACGTGTTGAGTATTACAAGGTTTGACCTTATACTTTTTCTGAAAAATAAAAAAATAATAATAATACAGAAATCCTATTTTATGGATTGCGCAGTCATGAGGAAGAATTTACAGCAGACTACCTCCACAACAAGGGTAAGGTTTGACGCTTTTGATTTAACAATAGTTTACGTTGAAGGTACAGAAATAAAATGTAACTTTTAAGAACTTAAAATGCTCTAATTTAAAAGAATAAAGTTATTTTGGAAAGATTTGTAGATTTCCTAAAACTGAGTAACATAGTGAATGCTATGGAAATGTACATCACGTGCTTATTTCTTTCCACCTGGGCTGTAAAATCCAACTAGGTCTCATGTATCAGTCAAAAGCATATAAGACTGTGCCTTCAGTTAAAAAAAAGAAGAAGAAAAATTCAGACATATCTTCAAGATGTTCTCCTTTGGTTTCATGTGAAGGCAACAGTGATGAGAACACCTCCTTACTGCTCCATGTCGCCCTCCAAACAGCTCCATGTTTTCTCTGTTGCTGCTACAAATCCTGAACTGTGTCTAACAGGATATTGGAGCTCTCTGAGAGGGGCATGCTTTAGTTATTAAGGGAACACACAGGACATCCCTGATAGGGTTTAATGTCGTTTAAATCTGGAGATTTAGGGGTCACAGGGACCATTTCAGACAACCCTCTAAATCCTGGACCTTTTTTTTTTCCTAGTTCCAATTTGAAAAAAAAAAGAAAGTGTATGTATGACCCTGATAGTAGAAACTTTTCATAATCTTTCTACTTTCTTCTCTATATAATTGTTTAATTTTAAAATGCAAACAGACCCTGCACCTCAGCTACTCCTAAACTCTTGAGCTGTTGTTGCACCTCTCAAGGTGAAATCACAAAATTGAGTGTATTTATCTGGGTTTTATGTATTAGACCAAGTTAAAGTGTCTTGTCTTCTGGTTTAATTGTCGTCTTTGATAGATCGTATTTTGGGCATAAATGCCTTTTCCAACTGATCAAGCTTGCATTACGTTTTCCTGGAAAGTGTTCTTCTTCCTCAAAAGACAAAGATCTCCTTCTCTGTCAACAAACAGCACATACATTTTACATGTTGCAGAAAAAGCCACATTTTAATAATGTCTGACCAGAGCAACAATCTCCATCTTTGCTGTGCCTCTAACTTGGCTTGTGACAAGTTGGAAACCAGAGCTCTTATTTTTATATATTTTTTTTAACTGTGTTTTTCTCTTACATTTCATGATGTAAGAGAAAAACACAGTTAGTTTGTGATGACGTTTTATGCAAAAGCTCTAAAACACATATATAAAAAAATATATAGACATACATAAAATGTGACAAATGATAGAAAATGCATTATATTTATGGAAAAAGAAACAAAAAAACACCATACAGCATAGCATTCAGAGATTGTTGCCTTCATCTACTGCTTATGTATGTAGGAATGAAACTCTTTCATTTTTAAAAAAGAACAAAAAAAAAAAAGGGCAGCTAATAGGCAGCTCCAGTAATTGTTTTAATTGCAGGAGTAATTTACAGCTCGCCAGCCTCTCTGACATGATGAAAATCTTTGAAACTGTATTTTTAGTTGGCTTCATGATCTGGGGAGTAACTCCCTCTGAGAGGATCCGTTAACAGGGAATTTGAACTGGCTATGACTCGCTTTGGCGGGGGGTCGAAATGAGCTGAAAAGAATGGTGTGGGGGATGGAGAGCAGAGCATGGAGTGATGGAGAGAGCATAAAAGTACAGAAGACAAAATGGCAAAAGGAGCAGAAAAGCATATGAGAGGGAACTGGAGTGAAAGAATAATGAGTGCAAAAGGAGGGCGCAAAATCTAACCCCAGAATCAGATGGTCGGGTGTAAGGAGTGCAGCATCAGCACTTCTGTGCTCATCGCTCATTTGTCATTTCATTTTCAGACTCTGTGGGGCAAAGCGAACATACTTTTTATGTCACATTAGAGGACGACTAATAGTGTCTGTGTAGTGAAGAGGAGCAAACTGAGAAGTAGAACAAAATATAGCACCGAAAATTTAATAAAGAGCAGTTTTCTTCTAGCTGAGGTAACAGATTGTGTCCATTAATAATAATTTTATATTTGCCAAGAAATATGCAAGAATTTCCAAAAAGAGAAGATTAATGAGGGGACAGGATCAGAAAGTTTCCTCAATGTCATCTCTAGGTCATGGACTCCTAAACCCATAATGCACACGCAGACACACGCGCGCACACACACACTCTATCTTTCACACACACTGGTGGTGTGACATCTGCTGTGGATAGGAACTGTCACTGCAGTCTCTGCTGGGGCCGGCCATCACAGATGTTCTCAGCCGGGTCCACGGTTCATCCCTCCACCCATGGGACGGATCAGGCCGGCAGTCCAGAGAGAAACCGAGAGACAGGAAATCTGTTTGTTTGTAATTTGACATCGAAGAGGATCCAGAGATACAATCACACACATACTTAATGTCTGAAACAACTACGAATCGAGTGTAGCGCGTCATGACTGTGGCATAAGTGGCTCTTTTTATTTCCTGAGTGAACGTGGGGATACATAAAAATATGTGTTGACAAAAGAGAAGGAGAAAGTGAAAATGTGTGCGCTGGGAAACGATTGTGTGTGCTCAATTATGTGACGGGATGTAGATTCCTACCGCCTGCTGGTCATTAATAAACATGATCATGAATGTTTAATATCCATCAGCGAGGTGGCATGGAAACCCCCGTGCGTGATATCGACAAAATTTCTCACAAACTCACACACACTTCCAGCAGAAGAGTCAGGAGGGAGGTTTGAAGAACGCCTCATGGAGTTAACGACTCCTGGGAAGGATGCTGGTTCTGTTGTTCTGCTACCAGATGTGTGACGAATGATTCCTCCTGCAGCATCTTTTATGCACTAGCCATCTAATTCGCCTCAATAAAAATGGGTTTATATGTGTACAGTTTGTGCTGTCCAACTGTAAAAGGCCAAATTGTAAGAAATCTTTGTCATTAAGATTTTTATGACTTCATTTTCCACTGTCAAGGTACAGGACATAAATTTAGTTTTATGCCCTCAATCTGGTGGGAAATTCAAAAGTTTAACATTTTGTGGAGAAACATTTATAGCAAGATTTGTACAAGGATAATTTGAGATTTGTTGCATTTATGTGACTAATTTATCCAAGCAAATCTGAAATCAAGCTCTAATAAATGGTCAGTAATGCAGGCAATGAACAAAATGATGTGTTTTCAGAAATTAAATTGAAGCAACTAGTGTTCTCTGCCTCTCCAATCTTCCTCTACACTCCGGGATCAAATTAAACTCTACTTTTGTAGCTTCATGAACTCTATGTTAAAATTGTTTTGGCTGCCAGACCGTTTTGAGATTGTGATGGGAGCATGGATGTGTGGGGTTCGACATGACGTCATTGTTTTTCCTGATTGACCCTCCTGTCCGGCCAGCTGTTGTTCATGCCCTGGATAAATTTGCATGTGGTTCCTGTTCCAGTACTGTCCAGTTAATCTTACCCAAACCCTTTAATTGTCTTTACTTTTCTTTAAGTTGGATTATCTCCGTTTCCTGGGTAAATTTTTCTGACATTCTTTTTCCTTTCACTAAACCTTCTGTTGCATACATCACTCTGTGAAGAACCACCTCTATAGCAACAGCCTTTTGTAACTTACATTTCTTGTGGAGAGTGCCACTGATTGTCAACTGGACAATTATCAAATAAGGAGACCACAACATTTTCTAAATTGGTCCTAAGCAATATTCTAATTGATAAAACACTAAACTTTGGTATTTTATTTTCTGAAAGTCATAAAAGAAAATAACCAGAATAAATGTTTGAAATTCATAACTGTGTGTAATAAAATCCATATAATATATGAGTTTTACTTTATAAATGGAATTTATGAAATAGCTTTTCATTTATTTTCTTATCTCAGATGCACTGAAACACTGAGTCACTGTGTTTTTGTTTTACAGAAAAACAGACGTAAAGGTTTTAAGCAACTTATTTTAAAGAGATACCACGAGGGAAGATGTGTTGTAATCCCCAGTTGGACAATAATCCTCCGAGGGTAAGTTTTGTAACTTCTTCTTCAAAAAGACAGCTGCACATTAATATCAGTTACTATACAGTGAAAACTGTGGTTCAACAGGCCTAGTAGTTGTATGAATACAGGCACGTCAGCACGGTCCCAACGGCTTGAGCACACAGACTCGGAGAAGTATGTCGAGGCCCCGAGGCAATACCATCTGAAAAGACGATATTGTAGCAGGCAGAGAATCCTATCTGTTTTTCTTGAGTTTCCACATGCCTTTTGGACATTGTTCACATTCATGGAGAAAAGCGTGCAGCTTTATAGGTGCATCTGTAAATCCCCTAAAAACATGCAGCTGATGCATTAAACTATCTGAACTCATTGGATTCTACATCTCAATCCAATGTTCTCTGTTATGCTTCATTTGAAATTACAGCGAAAGCAGGAATAAAACTACTGGCTTCACCTCTGACAGTACATACGCGCCTAAATGTAACCTAAATGAAACATCGGTTTAAAAGGGACACGGTGCCGAGCACAAACTGTTTATATCACATTACATTAGCTTGATGATGTGCAGCAGCAGCTGCTCGTACGGGAACTTTCACCAACATCTCAGCTTGCAGCGCAACGTGCAGTTTATGCCAGCGCTTTCCCACAGCTAAACAGATGAAGCCTTTGTGTGTGACCATCAGAGTGCAGAACAAACACATTGGTGCTTTTGAAATTACAGTGATTTCTGGTCGGTTTAAACTGCTCTGGTCATTTTTAAATAAAAAAGATTAAAAAAAATGGTTTGGGAGATTTTGAAATATTTAAGTCAAGCAAAAGGCATGGGCGGTTCTAGACAGGGGCAAATAGGGGCAGATGCCCCAGTAGAATTTTAATTTTTACCTACAGAGTTTAACAATTAAGTTTCAGTTTTAGCTGAAGCCTACTGGGATATGATCACAGTTTTCATCTGACAAATCAGAGTAAAGTAAGGTAAGGTAATTTTATTTTTACAGCACATTTTCAGCAGCAAGACAATTCAGAATGCTTTGCTTGAGTTAGAGGAAATACAAACAAAATAACAAATGAAAAGGAAAAGAAAATTCTAAAAAGTTTACAAAAAGGTAAAAGTATAAATCTACATTTTGGCTCCCCATGTTTAAAAAGAATAAGAATTTGTAAACTAGTAGAGCATCTGCAGAAAAGATAAAAAATGAAAGTGGTCAAAGGTACCAATCAGTTAAGGTTTCTGCACCAACACATCATTAGACACTGATTTATTATTAACTTTTCATTACAGGGGGCATAACACGGACCACGACCAGTTCTACAGGGGCACTGGCACCTGTTGGCCCCTGTCTAGAACCACCCATAGCCATATATACACTTCAGCACCTGTCTTCATACCACTACAATTTCTTGAATATCTCTTATCTTTGGGGTTTAAATGCCTCACTAGGTTTTCTTGTATTATATTGATCCCTATGAATCTTTACCATCCTGTTCCTACATGATTCTGGTGAGTCAGGAGTTTCCTAATTTGACACCATCTGCTCTGTCTTTTGCCCATCCTTCTCAGTAACGCCTTCCGACTCTCGGGAGGGAATCTGCTCCTTACCGTCGCAAACAAACCAGCAGATAACTAGGAGGCCTTCAAGGCTAATAATCAGCTAGCTACCTCTAACAATTTGCACAGAAGGGGGAAAGAAAAGAGACCTGGTGGGAAGGGGTGGAGGCGAGGGGGAGCAGGCGGCGAACAAACACTAGCTGTTTGTTCAAGTGTGGGCAGGTACACACTGAGAACCTTTATGGAAACAATGAGGCTTATTTTTTGCGGCGGATGAGACAGGTGTCACATCTGCAGGAAGGAGCTGAGTCAGCCTTTAATAACCAGCTTTTATGAGGTTTCCTAAATGATGACATGTGAAAGGAGGCGACACAAACTGGAGGGGAATAAAGGAGAAATAAAACACCTGCAGTGCATTAACACTGCTCCCCGTAGCTGCAGAGGAAGAAGGGGGCAGAGCCTCCATATTCAGAAGATTAAATGAATGAGCAGGGCTGCTTCCCCTCAGCGAAGCGGACTGCAGGAGGCTGCAGCCAGTACCTGCCTGTCTGTCCTGATACATTTCATGTCTTCTGATTTCCCCCCCGCCCATTTTCAGGCACAATGTGCTTCACTGTCAAGCAGCTCTCTCCGCTTGCTCAGCATCTCTGCGCACCTTGTTCCTCTACATATCTCTCCCTCTACTGCAGCCACTTTCCCACCTTCCCCCCAAACAAACACGCACAGTCCTCGTTTGTGCTGGCAGATTTAATAAGCTCCCCTGTCACCCCGATTACACACACACAGAAAAAAAAAAAAAACGAATTACTGTCTGCCTGCCTTGAATCACTGCTGAGTGAAAATCAGAGAGGGTGTTTGTTGCTTGTTTCTGTCTCCTTGACAACTCCTTTTGTTTTCCCACTATGGTCCCTGTGTTTCCAACATCAGGGACCAGTATCCCAGCGGCTCCATGCCCACCACCAAAAGCAAAACAAGCAGACAGCGGTAAACAAGACGCAAAAACCACCTGCAGCCTTTAGGATTGCCCCGTTCTGCAGGCGGTCATGTAAACAGATGATGTGTGTTTACTGATGTGAAGGAGCAGCAAAGAGGAAAGATAAGCTACAATTAGCAGCTGTAAGACCAGGAATTACATATTTCTGCCTCTGTAAGATATGATTGACAGACACACATGGTTGCTACTGTGCCTTGCAAAGTATTCATACTTTTTAAAATGCTGTCATTACAACCATGAACTATAATGGATTTTGTTTGGATTTTATTTGATAGACCAAGACAAAATAGTTGATAATTGTAAAGTGGAAAGAAAATTATATCTGGAGATTGTGGTGAGCATTTGTATTCAGCTCCTCTGTTTCAGCCTGTTTTTATCCCTTTGGGGTGTATCTACTATAGCTTTGACATATAGTAGTCCACATTTTGAAAATAGCAGAAACTGACTGAATCAATTTTCTGTAAACATACATTTTTAAGCCTTGTTAAATTTTTTTACCTGGTGACAGAATCTGTGCTCCGGGTGACAGTGTTTACACACCTTTTTACATGAGCAGGGTCATAACCTGGATGGCCTGTTCAAAATGACTGACCCCCACATCAACCATGTGACTAATATAAACATATTTATTTGGGTAAAGAGTTGAAAGTGGATACATTAGCAGAATATGATAGGTTCCAGGCTGTGTGTGAGAAATCACCAGCTATTTATAGTGTAAAATTACACTGGCACCAGTAGACGAAGCAGTGAACTCAGGTCGCTCTGACAGGTTTTCTCCAAAATGTTTGCTTTTATTGTGAGAGGGGATCTCCTCTCATCGCATATTGTCATCACTGTTTTTCCAGGTTGATCCACAAGCTCATGTTAATAAGTCCACCCACATTTAGATCAGGACTTTAACTAGGCTACTCTAGCACATGAATATGCTCTAATCTAAACTATTCCAATTTACTTCTGGCTATACGTTTATTTTCTCCCCTTGATCGCTGGAAAGTGAACCTCAGTCTCAAGTCTCTTGCCGCCTCTAATGGGTTTTCCAACTCTGTATTTGTCCCCAGCCATCTTCCCATCAGCTTCTATGTTCCTGCTATAGAAAAGCATTCCCACAGCATGATGCTACCACCCTGTTTCAGCACAGCTATGGTGATTTTAGAATGTTGGGCAGTTCTCTTCATATAGGCCAAAAAGATGAGTGTTCGTCTCACGTTTCTTCTTCTAACATGTGGAAGAAGAAACACCTTCTTCCACATGTTGCTGTGTACATGGAATGTACCAATCTGTTGTTGATGTTTTGTAACCTGACCCTGCCTTAAATTTCTCCACAGCTTTATCCCTGGCTGACCTGATGTCTTCATCTGGTCTACATGATGCTTCTTATTCATTTGTAATAAACCCCTGAGGCCTTCACAGAACTGCTTGTGGAAGTAGGTATGTGATGTCCATGTGAAGGTATCCAATTAAAGGGCTGAGTACATATATACACCCACTAATGAGATTTTTAATCATTAAAACATTAATAAAATCATGAATAATTTGTTTTAGTTCATGGTCATTTGCTACTTTGTGTTTATTTACCTCAGAATAAAATAAAATATGTGTTATAAAATAAAATAAAATATGATAAAATTTGTGATTCTCATGAAGTGTTGTAGGGATATGAATACTTTGCAAGTAATTCTGTAATAATTTTTAAAGGACCAGGCTTTCTTTCTCTTTTTAGGTTTCAAAATTAAGAAAAATGTAAAACTTTTACAAAAAGAGGATGGATAAATGAAATGTGACGTGGATATTTGTTGAAAGTGTTGTAAAAAGATTAAAGTTTACAAACTAATGATGAGAAAATGAGATTATAAAAAAAAATATCACTGGTGCTTTTAGTATAATTGTGTTCTGGAAATGCTATGCAATTATTTAGCAAAAAATAGAATAAACACCTGTTAAAATAGACATTTTTAGTGGTATGCTTATACACATTAGGGTTTTTGGTTCTTTAGCATTTTCAGTCAAAGTCCTTAAGAGTCACTGTGAAAGGTCCAAAGACCCACTTGTAGTTTCACATCAGAAGGTTGCAGACCCTTGGTGTAGATTTACATTCCCTTAATATACTGTGTACATTGCAGTTTAGTGTGCTCATTTCTGACCAGTTTGGTTCATTAAAAGATTAACAGTCATCAGGTTCAGCTTTTAGACAACAAAAATGCTTATAGAAGCAATATAATATGGTAAATGATACTTCCATATCAGTGGTGTACGCATGGAAAATAAACAAGGATGTACTGTTCTAATTGAAAAAAGGCTCAATTATCAGAAGGATTTCACTTAGATTTGTTGCATGAACTACAACAGGGAAATCGTTTGATAATAACAAAGAGCAGTCAGTATTTTATATATCAAGGAAAACACAGTAAAAGAGTTGACCAAAAATTGTTAAAGCGCTGCCTTCTGTCTCATAATGAACCCCACCGAAACCTCTGCATCGTGTTTTTAAATAAAAGTGTAGCACGTTATCGTTTCATTTTGGAAATCAAAGCTTGTGCGGGTAATAAATGTCCCTGGGTGTAAAGCCTGAGAACGACTGGGCGTTTGGAACATACAAACTACCAACCTGCCCCTGAATTACCAGTCACTATAGTTGCCATGTGACAACAAATGTGACCTGCCTTCTCCCTCTAAATCAGTGTTTCCCAACCCTGGTCCTCGAGGCACACTGCCCTGCATGTTTTAGATATTTCTCTGCTGTAATACGCCTGATACAGCTGATTGGAGTTCAGCAAACACTTGTCAATTGAAATCACCTGTGCTAAAGCAAGGCAACACCTAAAACATGCAGGGCAGTGTGCCTTGAGCACCAAGGTTGGGAAACACTGTTCTAAATCAATTTACAAGTCCATGCTGGACTTGTTATGAGACTGAGTCTGCAGTCTGATTGGAGAACGTTGGACTCTGCCCTGTCTGGAAGAGTCTGCTGGCCGTGATAACAGAGAGCCGGGCAGGCAAAGGGAAAGTTACTCACATTCCCGTAGTGTTGAGTAATTACTGTGGAGGAGGAGTGTGAGCTGAGATACGGGATTCCTCCTCTGCATAACTAGGTGGACAGAAGATGGATGTCCTGGCTTTTTTTTCTCCTAGCTCTGACTCCATCTTTTGCATTCATGAAATTGTGCTCACGGTCACACAACACAGTCACTTTGTTTCTTTCCATTTAGAATAGACTTTCATTGTCTGAGTGTCTGGTTTTATCCAGGTGGCTTTGGGAGGCTGAATCAATAGCTTTAATCAATTAGGAATGCAGCAAGTGAGAAATAGCAAAAATGAGCCAAATCTCAAATTCAAAGAACCGGGCTCCATTTATCATGCCTCGCTGATATTGATCCGAAAGAGGTGTGGAGAGAAGGATCTGATGGAATACATTCAATTTAAGAAAGGTGACTCCAGAAGTGTTGTGGCTGGATTTTCTTTGCTCCAACATTAATCGCATTGTTGTTGCAAAAGATGTCCTGTATAGATATGTTTTGTGTTTGCAGTGGTAGAAGAGGAGAAAAACAGAAGGCAAGAGAGGTGAGCACTGCAGATTTTGCTCCAGTGTGCGCTCTTGTTATGGAGGAGGGTGCTACAGTGCCACACTGACCTCCAATGGTCAGACACGGTAGTGACACTGAAGGTATCATAGCAGAAGGAGTATGACACCTCTACTCTGTAATAGAACTAATTACTGAAAAATGTTCTCCTTCACAATAAATCAGGCCTTAAAGTTGAGCCAGTAAAGGGCTAGAACATTTTATGAGTCCCCTTGATCGCTCAGCAATCCCTCTAATTGACTTCCTTACAGAAGGAAACTTTTTCACATCTGACCTACAGCTTAAGCCACACATTAATACTCCCACTGGGAAAAAGGCAGCAGAGTAATGGTATTTTGGGGCCTTTATCATTTAGGTGCTCATGCAGGGGCAACCCCTATACAAAGGTCAGGTTTGCTTTGGTATTTTTTCTTTGGATTTCTCTACCATTTAAACTCACCAGCTACTCTTTTGGGGTACACCAAACTAGTACCAGATTGGATTCTGTCTGGCTTTTAGATTTACCTTAATTCTTCATGGCATAGATATGAAAATGTCAGAAACCTTCCACTGAAGCATCAAGCTCATTGTCCTGCTCATGAAACCAGACTGAGATGATGCAGACTGCATAACATGACATTATTTTGCAAGAAGTAGTCACCGGAAGATGGGTGCAATACACAGGGAGGCTGTGATATTTGAATAACTTGATTTTTACTAAGGAACCAAGCATGTGCAAAGTGAAAGCCTGTCACGCCATTACACCACCTCAACAAGCCTGAACTATTTATACAAGGCTGGATGGAGTTACGATTTCTTGTAGTTTGTACCGCATTCTGACCCTAGCGTCTGACTCATTGAAACAGGCAAAGGTTTTCCTAGTAGATACTGGAGACCAGCTGTAGCCTCAGTTTCCAATTTTTAGCTGACAAGAGTGGTAATATTTAATGTAATATTATTCTGCTAAAGCTCTTCTGCTTCAAGGTGTTTAACTATAGAAGGTATTCCACATACCTTGGTTATAATGAGTGATTGTTTAAGTTACTGCTGTCTTTCAATGATCAAGAACCAATCTGTCCATTCTCCTCTGAACTCTTACATCATCATGGCATTTGCATCCACACAAATACTGCTCAATGGATACTTTCTTCTTTTTTGGGACCATCTCTGTAAAGATGTTTTTACATTCAAAATCCCAGTAGCTCATAGGTTTCTGAAATATTCAGACCAGCATGTCTGGCACCAACAACCACATCATGTTTGAATCCTATCAGATCCCCTGTTCTCCTCCTCGGTTTGAACTTCACCGCATGAGGGCTTAAATGCATTGAGTTACTGCTATGTAACTGGCTGATGTAGTGTCTGTGATTTTAAAAAAGCCTCCCGGTAAGTTAATAAAAGCGGTCAGGGAGTGTATATTGAGAGTAAACATACTGAAGCATGAGCCTGCAGTATGTACACATATTTAGAAAATCCATGTTGATTTTCTAAAATCCACGTGCGTGTTGGATTCTAGAAAAGACTCAAGTGAGAGAAAACTCAAAGCAGAAGTTTACTTTAAATTAACTATTCATATTAAATGTATTTAATTTATGGAAACAACATCAGATTGTCCTTTTCCCCCTACTATAGAAAAATAAATATCTAACTACTGGAAGAGCTTTAGAGCTGGTCGCTGTGCGCAGCGACCAGCTCCCGTGTGCACATGTCAGTTTGGAGGCAGATAAAAGTGGATTCAAAGTCTCAGCCAGTCAAACCTCTCAGTCGGGAGGTCACTGGGATGCTGGACTTGGCTGACTGTCTGGGTTTTTGGGAAAACAGGTGTGCACTTCAGATTTATGCACTGAATAATTAAAGACACGCAACTGGATTCTTTCTGTCTGTCTCCACTCCTACTCAGGTTTTGTAGTTTTTTTAGTTCAGATATAGTAAATGAAATGTATGTAATTTTTGTGTTTAGTGTAGGGTCAAACGGAGGACGGAACTTGATGAGGCTCAACTTGAATTGATTTTAATAGAAATAGTGCATGTAGCAGAAGACATCATTGTGGCTAGTTTAGATTGTGAGATTACAGTTCACATGAATCCTACTGCTTTCTGATGCTGGCCAGGGCAGGAGTGAGCACAATGTAGCCTGTCCCGGCGTGCTGAGTAAGCATTCGCTCCAGCTGTGGCAGACGGGAGGAGGGAGTCAGTATCTACTCCCTGCCCCCTTATATTACCTGGTTTCTTCTTTTGTTTTGCAGAGCTAAGCACCAGGTGATATTTTTAAATATACACACACTGCATGAAGGTGAACGTGTAACTTACATAGAATTAGCTAATGCTACGGTTGTGTAAATCAATAATAATATACACATTTCTTGCTAGGTGTGAAACGTAATGCATTGCTCTGTGTTGACAGTAGTTTATCCAACATTTCAGACTTAATGGGGCCTCATCTATAAAAGCCAAAGCAATAGTTTTAGAGGAAAAATTACTGTATAAGGGAACAGGGCAGATTGAGTCATATTTTTACTTAAGAATTTTCCAAACAAGCCTTGATTAAATTCTTTTCTAACTCTTAATAAGTAAACTTCTTTCCAGAAGCACTGGATGGTACAGAAAAGATATGGAGATTATTCTGTCCTGCAACTCTCTGCTGCAACGCTTGGACCATCAGTCACAATCTGGATCTTTTTATCGGACATGATGCTTCTACGACGTCTTCAGCATCAATCGGGACATTTCTAATCTTGAGTGAAAACATCACTATTTCATTGTGTCATGGATGTTAAAAGGAGGATGGCTGAAGGAAGTCATTGCTCCACAGATGGACAGAAAGTGCCAGGTTGATAAGTTTATATGCTGATATGGAAGGAGAGAAGCCTGAACATTTGATCTTAACAGAATTTATTAATCTTTCAATCCCATTTGGATCTTCGTTATGCAACCATCTGAACAGCAGTGATGAGGCACGCCCATATAGAGACACTCCAGAAAGATCATAAGACTAATAATATTATGGTAATGTTTTATTAATATATTTTCTTTGCCGCATAAGTACTTATTTTTGATTTAATGAATTAAAAGGCTTAAAATTAAGTAGAACTCAAAATATATGTACTGTCTTGTTCATTATTGTGAATTATGATGATTATGTCACATACTTGATAAGACCAAATTCTAACGGATTATGCAGGTCCTGGATCCTTACTGAATTCTCGTCATTTAAATTCTGAATTAGTCGTTTCTTATTGTGCATTCAGTTTTGTATTCCAAAGAGGCATGCTTACAATATTTTTGCATTCATGGGTTTTTGTTGTTGCAATGAAATACAAGTGTGCATTTTCTGGTTCATGGTGCTGGGTGCTGCGTGTCCCCAGCAGAAACACGTTATATTTGTGGAAAGCATATATAAATGGGTGTGC
Organism: Girardinus metallicus; assembly: GCA_903067095.1. Classification (NCBI taxonomy): domain Eukaryota; kingdom Metazoa; phylum Chordata; class Actinopteri; order Cyprinodontiformes; family Poeciliidae; genus Girardinus; species Girardinus metallicus. Next base: position 49,280 of record CAEGAE010035622.1, on the reverse strand, counting down.
CTCACTGATGTTCACGTGTTTAATGCAAGAGGATATAAAAATGACCAAATGTTGTAAAGCTCAAGTGTGCAGGCATCTCTCCTTCCATGTTAAAACAGCAAAGTATGAAATAACCTAATAAACAGTTACTATAATCCTGCTTAATTACTGATTACATGAACAGTGGTTAGTGAATAGCGAATACTGGATAAGTGCTTATTTTGTTGATCCTCTAAAGATTAGACATTGGGCATAGCAAGATTCTGCAGGTATGACAACCCAGAGTAAAAAAATCTTTGGTTATTTATGCTATTAAAGCTAATTTTAACCATTTTGATCCTTGCAGTGGGTAAACTATATATCACTATTATAAAAATGTTATAACATTTTTGTTAGGATTCTGATGGACACCTATGAAGAAAGAGTAGACACAGGTTAGTTTGTTTGAGTGTTCTTACTACAACCTATTTTATAAACTCATAATTGATTTATCAATCAGCTTTATTCAGTAAAATATAAAAACAAAAATTAAATTCTATGTAAGTCATAAATTGTGAAATCTTTTCTTTTAAGTCAGTGTATACTAAATTAACAATTTTATTTATAGATTTTACAAATGTACAGGTCTGATGTAAGGCATGTAGAACAAGCACCTGCTTTATTTAAATTTTTCAGTAAACATGCTTATTGTACCTGACATTTGCTGTTTCTGTATATTTGTTCTTTAAAGAGTCATGCAGGGAATCTAACAAGGTGATATTACTTGTTTAATTGTAATTTTTACTGGCTCTTGTTGCAGAGCATCACCCTAATAACAGTAAAGACCAACTTTAGTGTCTAGAAGCCATGACTTTCCAACCAGCCAGCCTTGTTTCTTGCTAACAAAAGAATTGACAGGAGTGAGTGATAGTAAAAAAAGGTTTCTACATGTTTAATGTTTGGAAATTTCATACTTGTCCTGACTTGAATTTATAGATTCTTGTGGTATGTTTTAGCAATACTCTAGAAATTTGAGAACAAACCATTTCTCTTCTTGGATTTTATTATCTCGATGTTACAGAAATCCCAAAACATGATGCGGAAGCTAGCTTTTCATTCGCTAATGTGGTAAAAGGCCATTTCATTTCTTCTTTTTTATTTTTTTGTTTACAAAATCCATAAGATCTGGATTTACTACATTTTGTAACGGATTTTTCTACACTAAACAGAGATTCCTTACAGCAGTCTGTGGTCCGCAAAGGCCTTTTTCTGAATGAATTCTGACAAAGGTAATTAAAGATGAACAATGTCACCTTGATACAAAAATCATGTATTCAGGCCTTTATTTTTTATGACTTTTTTAGAGGATTGAGAAGGAAATAAAGCATTAAAATTTTAATTTTGTTCCATACTTATCCAGACTGAAATTCCATACTGTGGAGCAATTCCTCTATAAAGAGGAAATACATTTTGGATACTACTGAATTTTCTTTGGCAGCTCATAAAAGGTATTTAAACTGAATGAATGGTATGATAGAAAATTGTTGTAATTTTAAAACTATAACTTTTTAATTCCTTGGTATACTTCAATAATGGTAACTGAGTAGTAGAATGATTGATAGCACTCCTCCAGTTTCCACACCATGAATGTTTTGTTTTTAATAGCTAGAAATATTTCCAAACAGTCAAATTTTTCTTATTTGTAAAAGAAAGAAAGGTGTGAGAGTCTATCAGCCATTTTACCAGCACCAACCCCAGCTCTCAATTGCCGGTGTCCTGCATGTTTCAGATTTATCTCAAAGTACAACAAACCTGAATCAAATGTTTGGGTAACTAATTCAGAATTAAAGCAGGGACACACCTACAACATGATTTTTTTTCCATTGACCCTTAATTGGAAAATGTTTGATCTGTTTTAAGACCTTGGTATATGTTGATACCAGAAACATGTTCATGCACGTTGTTTTTTTAGCAATGCATAATGCATTTCCTGGTTGGGTTTTAACATTCAGTTACAAAACATAATCACAATAAATAGCCCTATTTTATTGTACATCTATGTTTACTGTGATTATGTGTTGTCACTTTTTTTTTCTTTTACTGTATGTTGCCATTCTTGGCTAGGTCTCTTGTAAAAGAAATTTTTTGATTTTAATGTGACAAACCAAAGGTTATTATTTTGATAGTTACTGTGTTGTTTTTGTCAAGTGAATCATTCGAGCTGACATTGTTGCTGAAATGTGCTATGCATATAAACTTGATTTATGTGTATCTTGAAGTGCAGCTGAAAATTTCTTTCCCTGTTTTATTCTTTTTGTCAAAATCTTTTTTAAGCAAATGAATAGAAAAAAGTTAAAATTAACAATTGAATCTGATCTTTATTTTTAAATAACATTTAATATATGGTCAAATAAATGTAATTTTAGAAACCTAAGAGTATTTATAACATGTACCTAAATACATGAACCATGCTAGATATTATTTCTATTTAATAGAAGAGTTTTTAATTGTCTATTAAGTGTTGTGCATGAAATGATTCATCCAATCAGATTTAACTGGAAGATATGACAATAACAGGATTAACAAATCTGATGCACCTTCAACTTTTATTTAACATCACAACTCCTGTAGTAGACATTTGGTTTTAGAGGAACAGCAGACTATAGATTTCCGGTATTATGCGTCAACAGAAAACCACTACAAGTATGAAATGAAGAGAGAAAAGAGGGTTAAAAACATGGCTACAGGAGGCCTGCATGCACAGGTGAGTGCTGTACAAGCTGTGCAGCTACCATTCAATCGACAGGTAAGTCAGTTCTGTGCTGGTGGCGTTCTTTTCAGAGAGCCCTCTGAAACCGAGATGCACACACAGTCTGGTGTATGTCACACAGAGGCGTTGGGTAGCATTGTGAACGACAAATCCATTCAAAAAGGCACAAAGCCATCATCAACAGTCACCCAGCAAAAGCTTAGGTAAACATACAGGCTGAGATAATCAGAAACTAAAACCTAAAAGTTCCACGGTTGCGTCCAACAAAGTGTACTGTGGATGGATGGTATAGCAGCAACTTGAGATCATCAAATCGACTGAAGTCACACCATAGAGTGTGTATGAGTCTGAAAAGCAGAGCGGTCTTATTTTTCCACTGGACCTGGGTCAGAAAACAGTGCTAAAGCATGTGTTTTAGACAGAAAGAGCAGGTTTATTTCAAACTAGGACAATATGCAACCCCACATCAGAATATTGCTCTGTTTATTTGCTTTTTTCTCCACACTACTGCGTGATTTATCTGACGTCAATTAATTATTTGAAACAAATTACAGACCGTTCTCAAATTTAGGAAGTAAAACAGATTTTTTTTAAAATTCAAAGTAAAAATCATTATTTTCCTCAAATAAAAGCGCTTCGATATTATGTAGGCAATTTCTTCTGCTAAGACACAGTAATCTTCATAAAACAACATAAAAGCATTTGTTTTAAAACTTTGCAGCAATTTTGCAGTGGAGGAGACAGATTGGGCGAGCAGCTGCTGCTTTCAAATATCTCATATTCTGGAGTCAATCCATTGTTGAACAACCGGGATTTCCCACTGTCTTCCATAGGAAGGTCAAAGCTAAATTTCCCAATATACAAGTGAAACATTTTGGCAGGCAATTGAATAAAACTTATCAAGCTTGTATTAGTTAAAAAGGGTGGTGTGGTTTTACAACTGAAAAAAAAAAGGAATAAGGAAATAAAATACAAACAAAATCTATCAATAAATCACCTGATAAGCCATCTATATTAAGTACACCGGTATTTGTCAGGGATAAAATCTTTTGTCGTTGCTTATCAGACAACAACTGGTGTGAGTCAATATTCGTCATGTCCCGTGCTGTGGTAGTAGTTTGCTGACATGAGTACAGAGAAGAAGAGACAACTTTACAAAATGATCTTTTACCTACTGAGTGATGATTATGTCCCCTCAGTGTCTGTGACAGTGTCTACCACTGGCTGACTGGGAGCGTCCTCCTGGGGCTCACTCTGTTCATTGTTTAGGTCCTTAGGAGACAACATTTTCTCCTGCCGCAGCTCCGGTTCGCTTTGAAGCTGAAAAGAATGACAGGCGGGGCTCGGAGTGGACTCAGGCTCAGGGGAGGACTCTGGTGTGAGCTCGGTCATACTGACACTGTGCTGACCTGGTCCGTTAAGCCACTGGGGTTCAGGAATGAGGGCTCTCTCTAGTGCCCCTTTCTCATCCTCCTGTAGCTCCTTCTGCTTCTCTGCAGTGTGACGGCCATCTTGTTGGGGGTTGTTGGCGTGAGAGAAGCCTAGAGGTGAGTCATGGCGTGGCCTCTTGCTGTCTGGGGAGGCGGTGGTCTCTGGGGTTGCTTCGGCAATGGGCTGAGGTGGTGACTTCATTTGTGGAGGGGTGTCTGGGTGGGATGGCTCAGACTGAGTGGGGGGTTCGGTTGATGTGCTCGGAGTCTGGCCGTCAGAAGAGCAGTGGGGTGATCCAGCAGAGGGTGGGGACTTCGCATCAGGCGTTGCAGCAGGAACTTGGGCTTCCTCCTTCGTCTCAGAAACAGGTGGGGGATTCAGTGATGGGGGTGGAGACCTAATCTGAAGCTGAGGGAGCGGCTGACTCAGGAGAGGAGGTTTGGCCTGACCATGAGACTGGAAAACTGATGGGACCTGGGGGTTTAACTTAAGGGGAGCAAGAAGTTTCCCTTGATTAAGCGCCATGTTGGGATTAATGGGAGGAGTGGGAAGAAGTGGCGTAGGTAGTGGGAGGATAGGCGTCCAGCCTCCACGCTCTTTCTCCTTCTCATGGTCTCTGTCGCGGTCAGATTCCCTGGGGCGGTCTCGGCCTCGGTCCCTGTCCCGGTCTCTGTCGCGCTCCCGTTCCCGTTCTCTCTCGCGGTGGTGCCGATTACCGTTCACGTCTCTCCTGAAGTCAAAATCTCGTTCATCTCGGTCTCTTTGCCTCTCCCATGGACGTCTTCGATCATCTAGATCTTTATGATGTTCACTGTTGAAGGGAGGTGTGGGCCCTCCTCCTCTGTTCCAGGGTTGTGGTCCCCCAACAGGCCCAGCATTTACACCTGTTGGTCCCCCTGTAACGCCAGGTCGGTTATCAAAGCGGTTGGGGAAGTTTGGACAGGTTGGAGGCCGTTCATCCTGAAAACCTTTTGGACCACCAGGGGGTTGCGGTCCTACTCGCATGCCGTCTCGCTCATCAAAGTCCCCTTTGCCTTGGTTCCAGCGGCTATCAGGAGTGAATCCTGCCAGAGCCTGCAGACGCCCCACTAAGCTGGACCTTGGTGGCTGAGTTCCAGGGGTCTGAAGCAACGGAGGCCTCCCTCCTCCTGGAACCCCCCCGCCACCTCCAAGTGGCTCTCTATGCTCTGGCGGAGGGGTAGGCAGGAGGCCTGTGCTGGGCTTTTCCATAGGAGGGAAGCGGTAGTCTTGATCTTTGCCCTCATCCGCTCCAGAGGACTCGTCTTCTGTTTTAGAGACATTTTCATTGGAGAGGTTGGGGGCTCTGTTGAACGGGTCCATCTGAGAGAAAGGCGCCCTGGGACGGGCATGAAGGGAATTGTCAAGGAGGCCAGATGCTTGTTGAGGGGGTCCCTGCTGCATGAGGAGGGGGAAACGGGCAGCTGCCCCAGGTTGAAGGAGGTTGGGTCGTACGTCTAGCGGCAACAAGCCGGCCATTCGTGGAGCACTCAGACCTGTTTGATGTAGTGGATGGGGTAGTGAAGCTGAGGGGTGCATTCCAAGGAGACCCATTCCACTGCGGACTGCATTCTGCATGCCTGCGAACAAAAACAAGTTATAGACAGAAATGTTAAGTCTTCAGTCAAATACTAAAATCTTCAGATAAACTGATCAGATTTTTCCTGCCCTTTTCTGGTTTACTTTCAGGTGGGACCTTGCATTTTCTTTTCCTCAGCTATTAAATCAACGCATGAGTTGCTTTTAATACAAAAGCATGTACCAAAGTATGTGTTGTTGGATGATGCATTTCCCTGATTGAATGGTCTGATGCATTTAATTAAATAAAAATTTTCAGCATTTAATCTTTCAATCAAAGGCAATAAAAATAGGCTGTCTCTGATCGGCACATCTCTAGTACCGAATAGAAAAATTACAAACATAGATGTTTCTAGAACAACAACTACCTCACCTTGAAGTGTGAGCTCTGCAGCAGCATCCATGCCCTCTGCAGACGGTGGAATTTTATCGTTGTTGGCCTGCTGAGTTTGGACTCCCACAGGGTTAAAAACACCGGCTCCTGGGATGGCCGATGGCAAGAAGCTGCCAGGAATGGTGCTAGTTGGAGGCATCACAGCATCTTGGTTGGAGGCCACTGACGGCTGCACTAGAGCTACAAAAAGGTAGAAAAAGAAATAAAAGAAAAAACATAATTTCAAAATGTAAAAAAACGCTATAAAGCATTATGAATGGCTAAGAAAAATGTAAGGAAAACAACTCACATGTGGTAACAGAGGCTATTCCTGCTGTATGTGGTGCCTGCATAAACCCTAAAAAAAGGAAGAGAAAAAATTCAGTGTAAGTTCATAGATTTTTGGAAGTTAGATTTTAATTATAAATTTGTGTTGATTACCTGGTGGAGGCTGAGAGGCATTGAAACCTGGTCTTAAAAATGGTGGCGGCGGTCCGTAGCCTGGTGGAGGTATGCCCATTGTGACAGGAAACGTAGGAGGCACCAACCCCATGGCACCAGGAACTGCTTGGGCCACTGGCAGCTAAATTTAAGTTTGGATGAAAATCATTAATTAACAAAAGAGCTAGATTTCAGATTATATATTTTGACATACACACACAAAAAAAAACAACAAAAGAAAAAAAAAAACTAGGATAAGTTTGAACATTCATACTCAGAAATTTCTCACATTACAATTACAAACTAATGTATTCTATCAGATTTATATTTCATGGTGAGGATTCTGTGTTGTTGTATAGTGTTAATTTTCCCCTATTTCCTGCTTTGTAAGGACAAAAAGTGACATCTTTGGTTTTTTTCTAACTAGAGAAACATTTTTTGCACATTTGCTGTGTTCTACATGGCTTGTAGAAAACTTTAAATAGGCCATCCAATGCCACTTAATAAGCAAGGTTTTCTTCTTGTATTTCTTCCATAAGGGTGAGATTTATGGAGCAGAATAAAAGATTTCTTTTCATCATTAACCTCTTGGTAATTTCTATGAGGAATCCTCTACTCTGTCCAGCTCGGTAAGTTTAGGTGGAAGGCCAAATTGTCAAAGGCTTGCTATTGTTCAAACATGTCCTTTTTCAGATGACTGTCATCTGAAAATGGAAGCTATGATACACTTCAAAAACTTAAGACATTGTTTTGTGAGCTTCACTTGTTTTAAACTTCTCCATAATCTTATTTTGGATTTCTCTGCCGTGTTCCTTGACCTTCATGATGATGTTTATTGACTAATGTTCTCCAACAAACCTCTGAGGTCTTCAGAGAGAACTTTTCCACCCAGATTGATTTACTACTATAGTTACCTATCAGGAGAATTCTGAACTGGTTTATTTGGATTTTATTTATTCAGATGAAATGAGACTGAATATATAACACACTTTTCAGATTTCTAATTGTAAAGCAAGAAGGATTTTGGTCTATCAGATGAAATCTCATTAAAATACATTAGAGTTTGTTTTTGCAAATATTTGAAGAGATGAAATGAGAAAAACATGAAGGGTTCTGGATGCTTCTGTAAGGCACTGCAAATCTTTATCATTTAGTTCCCACTCCTGCATAATTATGCTATGTTGGCCTTGCAGTCAAAGCTCCTCTCACCTGCACAGGCATCATAGTGACCTGCTGGTTGTAGGTCTCGGTTTGGGTGTTAGATACCACTGTGGCCTCAGTGCTAACCGCCTGGCTTGCAATTTCCTTGGCTGGTTCAGAAGTCTTGGTTGTTTCCCACTCTGCAGTCACAGACAAAAACAAAGTAATTAAATTTTAAAATTCAAGTATTCAATGTGTTTTAGAAGACATTCTATCTGTAATGAAAAAACATTTTTTAAAGAAACTAGGGGTGATTATTGTAGTAGTTTTATAGGTGGACCAGGGTATAAAACAAACTTCCTAGTTTAATAAAGTTCCAGATATTTCCTGTCAGGGTGGTTGTGACTTTCTACTACTTCCATTTGAATAAGAACTGCAAGTGAATCAATAAATCAGGTTTCTGGATCAATTAAACAAGATGTTTTTACCATCGTTCACAGTTTCTTGATCAATAATCCCCCCTTCAGCAAAGCCGTCCAGGTCATCCAATTTGACCTTCTCCCATGGTATGTAGGTGACACCCAGGTCTGCATCCCAAAACTGCTTGTACTCTTGCTTTACACCTTTGTTCAGAGCCCAAGCAATCTGAAAGACAGGGACACAGAAAGGTCAAAACAACATTTTGCAAACAATTTTCTTCCAGCATGAAAGGATGCACCTATATGAAGGTATGCTGTCACCACTAGAGGTCAACAGTGAGATTGAATTAGATGAAAACATTAAAAGGATTGAGCTTACAACAAATCAAATTATAAAGGAAAAGGGAACCTTGATGATCTTGGAGCCGATTTTAAAGGAGCCAGTGCTGAGCTTCTGAAGGGCGCGGTACGCATCCTGTCTGTGAACCATACAGATGTAGGCGCAGCCTCTGGGAGGGATCATCTGCAGACACACATTATGTTACATGCATTGCTTTACATTTGTAAAAGATCCTCGTGGTTTACACTTAAGACCTACATAAACTACAAAAAATAACTTAGGAAAGCTAACTTAATTATTTAATGAAAAAATAAGAATTTGTAGTACTGTCAAATTGTAAAGTAATCTCTAAATTCTTCTGTCTAAAGAATTTGTCTACAACAAACGTAATGAAAGAATATGCATTTCTCAAGAAAGCAAAATAAAAAATAATTTAAGACTTTCAGGTGAGATATTTAAATTCAAGACTTAGAACTTATATACAGAAACCCTGTATATGAGACATGAAGTAAAAATCTGAACAAATAAACACACCACAGAATACTGACAGACTGATGGGAAAAATAATAAATGTGTTCAAGCAAAAAACAACTGTTAGACCATTAAGAGCCATTTTACTGGCCAGATTTCAGACATGAAAGAACCAACTGACAATTACATTAGAGGGGCAACCAGGGCATCTACTTACGTTGATGGACTCAATCTGGCCAAACTCTTCGAACAGATTGGTGAGGTCTTGCTGAGTGGCCTTTTTATCCACCTGGCCCACCCACAGTGTAGTGCTGCACACTAGGCACAAAGTGAAAAACAACAACATAAGGTAAGAAATACAATTATAGAGTTCACCACCAACCCAAAGTCGCTTATATTTACCACTAAGAGTCTTGGATCGTATGGGTGGTAATCCTTTCTTCTGCCGTTCCTTCTCTCGTTCCCGTGCTCGTCTTTCACTGGAGTAAGAACGTGATGACTTCCTCTTGCGATCTCTGGAGCGGGAGCGCGATCTCTTGCGATGTTTACGTTTCCGTGAACCGGAGCGGGACCTGGATCTTCTACGTTTAGGAGATCTAGGGCAAGGCGAAACAAAAATACCTGAAAATGATCTTGGAGTGGAACTTTACACTACTCATCAACTATTGGAAACACCTACCATATAAAATTTGATTAATGCTTGACAAAATATTATTTTACTTCCATTTTTAAATTCTAGAAAAAAAGAAAAAAAAATTAAATGTATACAAAAAGAGAATGGAAACCTTTTCTTGAATGAAACTGCCCATATTTATGAAACGCAAGACAATGAAAAAAACAAGAAAACCTACAAATTATTCTGTGTAGCGTTAGTGTCACTATCTAGAAAAGTTGACTGAAATTGCATGTAGGGCTTCTACAGTAACTTAATTTCAAAGTTCCAGACTTAATTGTACATATTTTTTGCCAGTTTTTCATGAAATCACTGACATTTCAATACAAGACATTTGTCTTGTCAAATGTTTCGACTCGCCAAAGGGACCACATGCGACTGAGAAGCCACAGGTTGCAGACCCCTGCTCTAGCCTTTGAACAAGAAGAAAACGTACAAGTACAGCAGGCAGAATAAAAAACCGGCTTACCTAGAGCGTGACCTTGAACGTGTCCGGGAACGTGTGCTTAAGGTCTTCTTCTCCTCTGCTTCAAAGATCTCCTCCTCCATTCCCTCGGGGCCCTCATCTAGATCCATATCCTAGGGAAGTCAGCAAGTTTTCACAATTAAAGTAGCAAGCATAATTAGCCATAACTCAACAGTTCAGGTTGCTGTTAAACCAAATACCTGCTGTTGGTTGTCTATGGAGTCGTCCATTTTATTCTCTGGCTCAGGAAGCTGAGGTTGAGCGCTGCTCTGGGCAGTTGCCACCGAGTTTTCCTGCCCAAAGATGGAATCCTGCCCTTCCATGTTCATGGCCTGGAGGAAGCAACAGCATTAGTTTCACACAACTTTCTAAAAAAAAATTGTGAACAGAAATTAACCATTTTTCTTCACTTGTCTTAGACAAGTGCATCTCAAATTAGAACGATATTGAAACATTTATTTCAGTAAATCTTAGTTTATAAACATTGATGTGAAAAAAGCATTTTTATCTTTTCAATTGTTTTTTTTTCTTTTCTGTCACAACTGTTTCAAATGAAAGTAATTTCAGTATTAGACAAAGACAACCAGATTAAATATAAAATGTGGTTTTCAAATGATGACTTGATTTGTTAAGAGAAACAAGCCCATCCAAACCAACCTGACATTATCTGAAAAAGTAATGAGGCCTTACTTGTCTCAGTTAATTTTCATTATTCAACAGTAAGTCAAAGACTGGACAAACATTTGCAAACAAAAAAAATGTAATTTTGATGATCCCCAGGACATCAGCGCAAAGAAACAAAAGTATAATTCAGCCTTTTGCAACAATGAAATAAGTTAACTTTTAAATTATGTTTTCATTTACATAAATGAAAACATTTAAGTAAAGGAATAAATTCTTAAGGTTAGTGGTCCCTGACTGTGATTTACCTTCTGCTGGTGCTCTAGTAGCTGCTTCTGAAACTGCTCCAGGTTCTGTTGTTGGAGTTGCTCAGCCAGTTGATGAAAGAGTGAGCTGTTAATAGGCTCAGACACCATGGGCCTGGAAATGATCAGCAGCTTCACTTAATACATAGACCTAACATGCAACTGAATGAAAATCAAGAGTAAAGCACTCTGAACTTACAGCTGAGAAGATGAGGAGTCCTTTTTAGATTCCTCACTGCGTTCTGAATCGTTTCCAAAGTCAAAAGGTCCCAACAGTTTCTGTAACAAAATCCAGTAATCGCATTAGCAACACTTGGCAAACTCAAAAGAAGACAGCAATAGTTGCTGACTGCAGCTTTACCTTATTAAAAGAGGAAACCCTTTGCTCCAGGGGGTTGAGGCTGTTGGCTGTAGCGGCAGCAGTGAGCTGAGCTGTCAGAGCTTGTAATTGGACCACCAGGCCAGCATCCAAGGCCTGCAGCAGGGAAGGCTGGGGCTTCTGCTGCTGCATCTGCAGACTCTGGACCAGTTGCTGAAGCTGTGGCATAATGCACAGAACATGACACAATGCATTAACTGCAACTTGTAAAATGCAAATATATATACATTTGAGCATAATGCCGTTACATGTCACTTTCTTCTATGCCTTCTCTTACTGTAAAAAATATATTTTTTTATCACTAAAGGAAGAGAGGAAAGAATGAAATACAACCAACTTCTATATTTTTCTGACCTTTCTGTGCAATATTAAAAGCATAAATACCAAAGTTATTTATGAATTCATGGTTGATATTCCTACAATAGCCTAGCTTTAAATATGGACTCTGAAAACTGGATGGATGGATTTTGGTGGGCAAACACAAACAAATGAATGGAAAATTTTTAGACAAAGACATCAAATCTGGACACACAAATATTTCTCTGTGTTCTAATTTGTTTTTCCACATTTATCCAGAACTGCAGAGATACATTTGAGTCAAACGGCAGACTTTTATAGACAACGGCGGTCCACTGCTGCACAAAAAGCAATTTACAGTTGAAACAAGCAGTCTCTATCCACTCACCTGTTGTCCCTGGGGACTCTGCAGGATTTGTGCAACAGCAGCAACAGTATCTGTGTTTGTGATCTGGGAGGCCCAGTCTGGCAGACCTTGGACGATATTTGCTGGAGTGGCGGGCGTAGCTGGGGTGCCTGAATAGACAGAGAAGGGTAAACACTGGTGTCAGAAGTTATCTGATGTGTGTTTTTACGCTACCTGCATGTGCTTTTACTTACCAGGTGTAGTGTTATTGATCGGCACAGCGCTGCTGGGAAGGACAGGTGTCGTACTGGGAGGGGGAATCCCTGCAGCCATGTCTAACAGAGGCTGGATGATGTCGCTCTTGAAGACAGCATTCTTCTGCCATAGATTGAGGACTCGCACTATTTTACTCTGGAAAAAAAAGGCAGATGACAGCGACATAACAGTACAGTGAGTAAAGCTTCACCTCAAACAAAATAGGATTATACTTTCTGTCCTTGAAGGTTTCTTCCATTTTAAAATGAAAATAGATCAATTAAATTGGAATTAAATAAACAGCAGAAACCTGTAACATAAAGTCCAATCACATCACTACAAACCAGAGAAATGGAAGGGCAACAAAGCTAAACAACTGGAAAACTATTAAAAATCTTCTGACCTTGTCATCTGGAGGGCAGCGATAAAGGTGTTGGAACGTTGTGATGATGTTCTTGCTGAACCGCGGAGCAAAAACATCCTTCTCTGTCCCAAACTGGTGGCGGGATTGTCTGACTATGGAGTCGATGACATACAGCCCAGGGACTTTGTATTCTGGCTTGCACTGTGAGAAAAACACAAACTCACTATTAAAATAGAGATTTCTATCAATTCTCTGTCAGCTCATAATTCAGGAACACAAACTGAGACCAATTTAAAAACACTAATTACAAATAAGAAGAAAACATAAATGTTCTACACACTTTCCGAAGATGTTTAAGATTAAAAAAGAAAATTTGGTCGCTGTTCCAAAATCCTAATAGAATGCAACTGCTGTTTACTAAAAAAAAAGAAAAGAAAAGAAAAACATGATTTTGAATTATTCCATCCAAAGTTACTTCATAAATTAGCCGAAATGCAAAAAAATCTTTACAAAGATGTCTACATTTGCAAACATAACAGACAGATCCTAATTAATAATTTAACTTACCTTCTGAATGAACTTCTCTACACTCTGGACAACATGCTTGTAGAACTGAAAGAAAAAAAATATTTTCAATGAATTTAACAGCTGTATTTACAGCCACAGCAACCTACGGCCGGAGGGGGATGCCGAAGCTCAGCCTGCTGAAAATCTGAGAAATGAACAAAAAAATAAACTGCATTTTATTTAGGAAAAAATGTGTAAAACATTAACTAATCAATTAAGTCATCGTAACTGATTATTTATTTGGAGAGTTCCCTATTACCTAGCATGCATGAGAGTATCAAGAGGAAACCTAGAAATATATGCAAACTCCAAACAGCAAAAGGCCCAACAGTTGAACTGGAAACTTCTGGGATTGAGCCACAATGTTTGACATGACCAGTCATGCTTGATGCAAGAAAAATAATGCACTAGCATCATCGTTGCTGATTATTGTCCTTAATACATCAGTTGAAGCAAATCCACAGACTTCTCACTCTCAAAGAGCTACCACCACTCTCTGAACTGGAGTATATTGGTCATTGAGTCAAATGTGGGAATCTGTTGCAGCGAGACGCCACCAAACAGGCTGAGTTTATTATTGCCAGCCAATAAATCTATTTTTCATAAACTATTGCACACATGGTTATTGGAATGGCAATATATTTTAAAGAGAAGGTACAGCTCCACTGTGAAAGAATATCATTTATAAAAAGCAAAACAGACCAAAAAGCTAAACCCAATTCTTCGTGGGTTGCGAAATGAGCTTGTGTCTTTTTTTGGGACACATCCAGCTACTGTTGGATAAAAGAACAGAAAACAGTTTGTACCACCATGTGATGAACATCGGTTCTGTTCTGCTCTGTTAGATAATCTGATAAGAACGTAAAAGCAAAATATTTAAGCTGCAGTTTGTAAAACAACATAAAAACGTCACAATCCAAGACCATTTTAGATTGTGATTAACATTCTAAGACATGAATTACAAAAACATATGAAACATTCCAAGCATTGAGCAGCTGACAGAGAAATCTATCATCTGAAAATGAAAAACAAACTGCACAATCTCAAAAATATCAATAAATGCCCATTCACCTAAACTGAAGGGTCAGATATAAAGAGCATTAATCAGAGAAGCCATAATATGCATAAAAAGAAAAGGACAAGAGACTAAACTTTAGAGGAGCTGCAGAGATCCACAGATTAGAAGGGAGAATTTTTTAACAGGACATCCATTAGTCGTGCAGTTCAAAAGTCTGGTCCTTACAGAAGAGCTGTAAGGAGAAATCCGGTGTAGAAAGAAAACCATAAGAAATCCAACTTAGAGTTTGTTCCAAACCAGCCAGAAAACCACCAAACACGTGGAAGCAGTGCTGGCCAAGTGAGACCAAAATGTAACTTTCCACCCGACATGCAAAATGGTACGAGCAGAATAAACAAACACTGCACGTCACACTGACAAAACATGGTACTGGCAAAATCATGCTATGGGGGATGCTTTTCTTTGGCAAGGATGGGGAAACTAGAAAGAGAAGAAGATATCAATGAATGAATATTCACATTTAAGGAAGAGCAAAGGGATATTTCTGATCTATAATTAAACACACATATATGTTTTATAGTTTTTTTTTATTTAATGAGGTTCTTGTGAGGTTTATGCTTAATATGAATCAACTACTTGTGGCACCTTCTTTGGCAGTATTTTGTTTGTGAAATTAGATAAATCAGGCTACTTATTTAAAAGGGGGTCAAGAATCTTTTATCCACAGATCTGTACAGATGTTTACATCAACCATGAATTGTTTATTTTTAGTTTTCAAGACTGTCATATTCACTGCAGCAACTAACACAAAGATTGAAAAATGATTAAACTTAAGTCAATTAAATCTGATGAGCTCACATCAGAACACATCTGTGTCTGTACACAGATGTGAATATGTAAGTAATACATCTGGATATACAGTCAGTTAAAGCAGGTTTCTTTCAAATCTCAATTTCTACAAAAACACAATCACTAACAGGAAGCTTAGTCTGAGCTTTAGCCATTACACTGTTATAGTAACATGGAGTTACCATGACTGTTGTATCACATTATGGGTGCCAGTGATATCTACCACTCTCAATTTCTCCATTTTACACTTAATAATGTCACTGAAGTGTATATTCAAAACTTTTACTCTGTACCATCTTAGTGCTGATGATTAATGCCAGCTGTCAGAGCTTCCAATTGTAAATCCTGCTATCAGCCAGTAGATGGAGCCATAGTGAAACTGAAGATCTGAAGTAAATTGGATGATTAAAATGTCCAGTAAACTCAGTTTTCAAAATGTAAAACATTTTTACCTAAATCTTCACGTTAAATGATTTTAAAATGCCGCAACAACCAGTACAAAATCCTTTTAGTTTTCTACATCCGTGGACCCCTTCTGTTCAGACAAGGCCCAGAGAAGGATTTGAATAAAAAAATTACTAAACCAATTGGTAAAAGTCAGACTTTGCATAAGTGTCACACCCTTATCTTCTACATTAAACACACAAAAATAGAATTAAATATTCTTCCCAGGGTGTCAAATATCAATGAAAAATTGGCATTTGATGCTTATTTTAATGGCATAGCTCACTATTTTTCATTTTTGTTAAAAAAAAAAAAATACCTGCATGACTATCAATTTGTGACGGTTTTAAAAACAAGTTGAGGAGCAGATTCAAAGGGAATGCAGTCCTTCACCTTTAATTAGACTAAAAGTGCATTCACACCAGCTCAGTTTAGTTTGCTTTAATCAAATTCTAGTTTGTCTAGAAAGTCCAGTTTGTTTGGGAAGGTGTGAATGCACAATTGAACTCTGGTGTGGTTTGAATGCATGTGTGAATGCCAAGCAGACTAGAGATCGTTCCAAAAGCAGTAAGAGGACTACAATGCAGTGCATTCTGGTTAAATACAACCAAAACAAACATGCAAGTCTAGTACTTGAGTGAAAAGTGACTTGCAGTCTTCTACCAAAAACAAAAGCAAAATCTCACAACCATTAAAATCTGACGTCATGCTATTTTATTTTGTATTTTGTCATCAAAAAAACCTAACTATTTTATTACTAAGAGACATAATTATTCATTTTTATTAAAACTACTTTAATGCCATTCCTTTCTTTACAGGCCATAAAACAGAACTGTTGTGAGCTTGTAAATACAAAATTTGAAGGCCTGTCATGGATCAGTCATCCTAAATCAGCTCACATTTCTGTCTCATTGTTAATACATCATCTTCCTGTCTGGATCAGCATTTCATAAATAATCACAAGAGTTTTGTCACCAAACTGAACTTTGATTTTCAACACTAAACAAGACGGAGCAGCCAAGTAATATTAGAAAGTGGTCAAATACTAAAAAAGCAATCTACGGGGTTTTGCCACATTTCAGAAAATTTAGGACCAACACCTAGCTATGATCATTATGATTTAAATTTAAGATTTCTATAAATTGCAAAGAATTATCCAATAAATAAATTATTTTCTTTATAAGTGAGACGTCAGGCACAACTTTGTTAACTTGTTTTTCAGCTGAGGCCTGTGGCTCCAGTGCTTTTCCACATAGGTTACTTGACTTCAAAGCATTCTTTGACACTTTAATATGTCCTCTATAACAACCTGCAACAATGTTTTTTTTTTTCTTAGAATTTTAATAAAATATTTCTTTTCAAGCCAAGCTTCCTTAAAAATTTTTTTTTTTTCATGAAGAAAGAGTCAGATGTAGATATTTCGTATTTAAATTGCCTTAACACACATCAGGCCAAAAGGAAAATCCAGGGTCACATTCCACCAGACAGGTTTACTGTCTGGCTTCATGGAGTTTGTAGTTATGTTATTGAATAAAACCTAAAACTCCACAACCAGATCTACAAATCACCTGCAACTCATTTTCAAAAAAATTAAAACCTAGAAAAATGGTTCTCTCAGTGTGGGTATAGAAATAGACACACAAAAAATTAAAGACCAGGTATAGAAACCTTGGGTTTGTTTAAGACATTTTAAAGCCTAAATTAAAATAATTAAATTAAAGGCCAGGCAAGAATCTGAAACATCCTATTAGTGATTAAACCGCTGAATGCAACCTTTTTTCCCAAAATTTTTTTCCCCATCATTTGATGAAGCATCAAAATGCTTCACCACAGTGATGGTATCTGGAACTACGCGCCGATCTGCAGAGGCAAACTAAAGTAAACTAAAATTGTTTTATGTTTGTATAAATGTAATAAATATCTGATGAATTAGAAGTCTTGATCCTAAAGCACAAACATAAACAAAGGTCTTTAGTTTCACTGGTCCCAATCACTGCCTATAAGCACACAAGCCCAGACTGTAGTCAGCACGGATATAGAAAGCAGTCTGACAGGTCAGGCTGCATGGCAACTTCAAATCCCCTTGTCCTCAAAGTAAAAACCCATTTTGAACAATAACTTGACAAGTTTAATATAACAATTTGTTAAACAAACTAAAGACATTTATTTCAAACATTTTATGTTCATAGAAAATGGTGCAAGAGGTGCCAGTTCCTGCTTCAAATTAACATTCACAAAACAGCTGATATTTTTAATAAAGGTCTATTATTATTTTCCATCACATGATGTAAAGAAATTTCTACCACATCAGAAGGAAACATTACAAAATTATCACTGTAATAGGGACACTAAAACAAAACCTTACTGTGAATGCATATAAAAGCGATGGTTGCAGGTTTTAATATTTTTTCTAATATTCTTAAAGGCTTTAAATTAAATATTCTGAAATGAGTCTAGCCCTAAGAGAATCTGGTCTTTGATTTCATTGCAATCGGTTGTTGGTACAAAAAAAGCTATTTCATAATATTTCTTTATTTATGACTTGCATAACAATTCAGAGCTTAGAAATAATCTTTTAAAAGTTATTCAGCAGGCTTTTATAAAAACCTCCATGCTGGCTGTGGGAGTAAGCTGCTGTAATGCTTGGCAAACTGCACTTTTAAATTTTATTCAGGTTTTTAACAACAATTTACCAGTCGGGAGTTGTTAGACTGGACTAGAATGGGTAATGGGACTGATTCAAAACCAAATTTCATTGGTTGGATCAGAGGTCCAGAAAAACGAATTACTGGCAGGTTTTCTGCAAGTTAGAAGTTAAATTTAAGAAACCATAAAGATCTATTTAAAACCATTGCAATGTATGATGTAAATTCTCTGCATTTATTGCATACTTCCATAAATGTGGTTTCCAGTGATGAAAGAGCTGGTAGTGCATAATGTAAGATAATTTTATGCCCTCTAAAATATTAATTGTAGAGAACATAAAAATAACTTTTCTCGAGACATCATTGAAATTCAGTAGAAATACCTTAAAGAGGCGTCTAAAACACTATTATAGATTTCTGCAGAATTTCTTCTTTACTTAATCTGATATTTTTTATTATAGTATTTAATATGTGACAGACGCAAAGAAAAAATGCATAGTAAAAATTCAAACCTGTGGCAGCTAATATTCAAAAGCTAAGTTACAGGAGACAATATAGAAAAAAAGAGGGATAGCCCTTTTTTTTTAGACCAGAAATTTATGAAAATTGACCACCTAACTAAATCAATGAGTAAATACATCGGTAAAATGATCTCTGTCTGTCTGATGCTTTGATTATTTTTAGTAGAGAAAAATAGTCCATGTCTGTGCTCCTGGCAACAATATCCATGCTGAAACACTTAATCTGAGCCTGATTAAAAGGGAATCATAGTTTCTGTCACTGCTCTGGAGTTTAATAAACTCTCAGCATCACAAGAATCAGTAGGACAATAGAACTGAACAATGATCCTAGGAATATTGTCTTAATTTGTGTCTGTTAAAAAAAAAAAAATCATCTTTGGTGTGACTCTTTTTAGTTCTTGACTTAAGTTGGACTCCAGGTTTGTGCTGAGCTCATGCAAAAGAATAACTTAGAGAGAAAGAGATCTGTCCTGCAACTGCTGCAGTGCAACATGGAGTGCATCATCTGTGCTAATGCGTCCTTTGATTTGTGGTCCTTTTTTTTTTCTTTTCCTTTCTTTTTTTGCTGCTCATATTTATGCGCATTATAGTTTGGTCACAACCAACCTTGACCAATGACCAACATATTACTCCAGTTAGCAATACAACACATAGAAGGACTGAACACAGCCAGTATAATAAAATGCAATAGAAGAATGCAAACATAAATGAACATTCAAATTTAAAACAAAAGGAAACGTTATATAAGACCTAGAGAGGAAAGCTAAACTTTTAAAACTACTTTTTAAGATATTAAATTCAGATAATTAAATAAAAGACTTCAGGAACCTTTAGAGGCCCTAAATTTAGTGCTGAGTTTTAAATTACAAAAGTTATAGTCATGCAACATAATTTGCAATACAAGATATCTGTTTGGCATCTTGACCATTAGGACTCCAGTAAATACCAGAACAAAAAGCACAACCTAAAAACTTGCTCAGGCTTTTCATAGTAATATGTACAACAAATCAGCAAAGACTCAAAATAACTATTATTTATAAGTTTATTAGTCCATCAATTGCCATTCTGAGCTGCCTAAGATTAAGATGAGTTCAAGTTCACTAGCTGTGCCAGGACCTGATTACTGAGCAATAGAAGAAATAAAATAGAACGATGTTAACAACATACGGTAGGCTAAAAGATGCAAAGAAACAACATATGCACCAATCTAAAGAAATTCAAGGACAGAGAAACTTATTAGCTTTACTCATCAAACTATGGCTATTTTCATGACTTCATAGAGGATGTAGATTCAGGTCTGCCTGAAAGGAAGATATCAGCTATTTAAACAAAAACAGAAGTTGTCTGACCCTCTTCAAATAAAATTGAATATAGAAGAACTTCAAAAATTACAGTCAGCTATTAACACATCATAACATTTTCTATTTAGTAGATACTAAGATACTATTTTCATATCAGTGCCTGCTGTACCATTTTAATCCACTCATGTTGTTACATAACTTTGCACAGCTGCATAACAACTGACCACAGCTGTTCTCTCACAGTAAATACCACAAAAGGACTGATCCATCTTCAAAAGCCAACTCTTACTGTAAAGATCAAACTAATAAAATACTGCATGACTGTTATTCTACGTCATTATTCCTCCTAATCACATACATTTTGTCACATTTTATATCAATGCTTAGAGCCAATAGTGTGTGCAAAGGTGCACCAGTCCCAGGTACAATGTGGTGACAGTCTCCCCTATCAACTGTCTCCCTTTTCTGTCAGTACTGATACGTGGGCACATTAGAAACGCACCAGTGAGACAGTCAGAGATCAGAATCAGAGAAAATTTTCCCTTGGACGACTCTGATCAGTAACCAGCAAGTAAAATGCACAAAATTACTTTTCCTTACCTACTAAATGCATCAAAACTAATCATTCCTACCATTTATGAATTAAACAAAAAACCAACGGAATGAATTATAATTTTCTGACTTCATCAAAGAATCTGCAGTAACCAACAGGGCACACCAACAAAACCTAGAAATCAGTACTGGGCAGAAAAACCTGATCTTCAGCTTCAACGAGTCTACTCTGGTTAATATAGTGGAGTCATACTTCAATTTACTCCTTATGAACTGTATTACATTTCGTCTTAGATATATCAAGCTGCTGGTTTTAATATTGAAAAAATTCATTTGTAGAAGAGATCCCTAAGATGTTTAAAAACAGTTTTTACAGATATACTTTTAGAAATTAATTTACAGCAGTTTGGGGAGAAAAAAAGTCTGCCACTAATATTTTTTTCCACGTTGATGGAAAAAAATTGCTTTCAAATATCAAGTCTCTTTCACAGAGTTGTAATAAGGTTTCATTTTTCTTCTTAGGTCATGACACACTTAGAAGAAAATAAAAAAGAATTCTAAAAATAAAGTTTCTCTGGAAGTGTAAAGATTTATGTCAGCTCAAAATAGGCAGCAGCTGTCCTTTACAGTGCTAAATGCTAACTAAGTACAGCTGTTTAATTTTGTGACACCACTCATTTTTTATGTTTTGTGGTATGTAATAATAATGTTAATCAGGCTCTAATTAAGAAAGACTATGTATTGTAATTCCCATTAAGTTGGATTGAATTTCTAAAAACACATCTGATCACTTTGTAACCTGTAAAATATAGTTTCTTTATTCAGACTTTTATAGATCTCATTATCTTTCAGTAACTCATACGCTATGCAATTTTTACCATGTGCCCTGTAATACAAATAAACTGTAATAGTATTCAACTTAGCACTGTATCTTCTGACTGAATAATACAAAATCTTATTGCCTGTGACTTTCTAAACATCCAAATTCCTAGGTATCATCAATGCATTTGAGTACTGAGTCTGGAAATGGCACTATAAGACACTCATACATATCAATTGCATGTTGCAAAACTATGCAACAGTACCCTCGTGCCAAATATTAAATGTTTTTGCAGCTTACTGAACCAACACACCTGATTTCCTAAAGATGGTAGAAATACAGAATAATCATATGTTCAACAAAATGGCTATTGCAGTGTGTGTTTTTCTAACAAAGGCTGGTTCAAGACTTGGTTGGTCGGTCTTGAACCAACTGTTGTTGGGAAAGGGTTTTATTTTCAGTTTGTGAAAATAAATGCCTTGCTATTTTGTATTGTAAATAAATTTTAAGTAGAGCAATAGTGATATCCTTCACAATACATTTTCTTCTTTCAGCTCTTTCTCATCTGTGCTTCCTAAACTCAGTGACCTGTAGCATTTTGGGCAATGTTATTTGCGTCCAGTATGAACATCTGCTGCTGCTAGACTCTGTCCAATTAGCTAATCATTACATTAGCATGTAAAATGCAAGTTCATAACAAATGTAATATATTAGCCAACAATGTTTGCCGTCCAAACAGTCCTTTGCAAAATGAATATCGCACACACTGATTTTACAATGGCTATTTACTCCCAATATATTGTAGCTCTAACATCAAATGTCCTGTTTAAAGACATCTAGTACAAATGAGTATCATAAAAAAAGAAACAGGTTCCTTTTGCTGTGCAGGAGCCTAAACAACTCAGTATATTAAAACACTGAGTCATTAAATGAAGGACAAGAGACAACAGAAGACATCAGCTGATGTTACTTTGAGATTGGCATGTTCACAAGTAAACTGAACATAAAGGGAATAACTATGAACTTCACTGCTTATTGCTTATCCTATTTTTTGTGCTTTTATACATCAACATGGCAGATGTGGAGAATGTGATGAATTTTTAACTTGTTTCACTGATGTTGTTTGTGTGAATTTCACAACAAGAAATATAGAAGAGGTCTGGTCTGTCAATCCAGCTTGTCTTCTACAGCATGTTAAGCTTAGTTGACAAAAACCACATTTATGAGCTTCAATCCATATAAAAAATATTCAAGATATATTGGGTAACTTCTGAACTATTGCCAGGTAAAGAAAAGCAACATAAAGTCAGCTAAATGCATTTGAGGTAACAGCAATGGAAGTTCCTGAATTTGTTTACTGTCTGAGCAGAAGATCTGGCAGCTTTCGATAAAGAAAAGTGAGTGAAAGCTGCAGTTATTTATGTTCTGAAGATCCCCGCCATTCAGGGGCAACTTCAGAATATTTTACAAGGTAATTCTCAAAAAGAAGGGTTGTTGAGCGGTTGTGAGCAGTTAGTATCACACCTGCAGCCGACTAACCCTTTCATAAGCTCAGTTTGGAAAATAGGAATAACTGAAGTCAACTCAGACGGAGGCCAAAAAAGCAGATCCCTGGCATGTTTACTCTATCCCACCTTCAAAATGTAATATGAACAATCTCTGAAACATTAAATAAAACGTCACACAGCAGTCACTGTGGATAGTGCAGTTATTTACCTAAAAATGCTCTGCTACAATGAAAAGTTGGTCCATTACCAACAATATTTCAATATCAATATTTCATCACATTTTTCAAGAAATGCTAAACTGATCCAAATATTAAATGGTGTAAAAATGCTTCAAGCAGTTGAAGTGATTGCTATATCACACATTTTAATCACTGATATTGATCAGACAGCAACTTTGTCAGGTAAGGTCTAATATTTTTCCCTGTATTTGACATTTTCTCTCTTAAGAAATACCCATGAGCTTTGTAATGATTTATATTCAGAGCAAAATTTGATGAATCAAACTACATCCTGTATTTCAGCACATGCTTTTCATTACATATAATCTATATAGACCCAAATAATTTATGTAATCAAATATATAATATACTTTGCTTTTTAACGCCATTTAAACAGCAAAGCGTAATAATATAGTTTTAGGCTGACAGATATACACCCGGGTCTTTTTATTATCTGAAGTTGTTTGTTTTTACCAAAGCTAAAGTCGTCATCTGCTGTACAGGAGATACTAACTGTGGAGAGAAATTCAATTCAAAAATTGAATTTCCGTTTTAACAAAAGTACAGCTATGTGGAAAATAAACATCAAATCAACACTAAATTAAGATTTTAATCCTACACAATTAAAACCAATTAGAGCTGCAATATATATTAAATCACACTAGTAATCTCAATATAAATGTGTAAAAATCTCTAAGAATTGCTTCTATACTGGATTTGGAAAGCTATTAGGTTTCAAATCCCATACATGGAAATAAAATAGAACGGATGGGCAAACTTTTACTGCCTTCATTATCTAGATTGATTTATCTTCAATGGGTGAAATGCTAAAGCTCAGAGAAAGGAGGAAAAGTGTGATGAAGAAAAGAAAGAAAAGACGTATGAATTGAGTGTAATGGATATCACTATGTCATTATTCGGCGGTTGCATAACTACTGGATGTTTTCCTGATATTGTGCAGCTTTAGCAAAATGACTCATCTCTCATATCCAGTGTCTTTTGAAGAGCATAACTTTCATTTTATGTATAACTGCAACATCTGTTTCTGTGGCGAGTTACTTGAAAAATAAAAACAGCAATAAATGAAAACACGAGAAAATGTGAAATATAATTTCACAGTACAGGGAATAAAAAAAAACAACACAAAGTTAATTTATTTCAATAATTCAACTTAAAAAGTCAAAGTTGCACTATATACAACTTTGTATAAAACTCAAGAAGTGATTTCTGTAACTTTTGATAAATGTGGCTTACAGCGAATATAAAAACCAAAATGTTTTCTCAGAAAATGTACACTTTAAATAAGGTGCAATGTCTGAAACTAAACAGTATGCCTTGTGCTGTACAACATAGATACTCAATATTTGGTTGGTCCTTATTTTGAATGAAAAGCTTCATCAATGCAGGGTGGTGTGGAGGCGATCAGCCTGAGTCTCTGCTGAGGTGTTAAGGGAGAGCAGGTTTCTTTGATAGAGGCCTTTATCCTGTCTGCATCTGCTCTGTTTTCTTCCTTTTCATAGACTTTCGAGGAGGTTTAGTTCAGGCCAGACAGCTAACCAATCACAAGCTCGGAAACTGAGATTAAACTAGGCATTGTTACTTTTGAGTGACAAATCCTGCTTAAAATTGAAATCAGCATCTTAATAAACATGGTCAGTGATCATTTAGAAGGTCCCAGAGGGTAACTGCATTGACTATGGACTTGATAAAAACAAGGAGGACCAACACCAGCACATGGCATGGTTGTGGAACCATCATACTGTAGTGAAAGTAACTTGTATTTAGTCTCTTTCCTCTTTTCCTCCAGTCTTTGATCCCTTGATTTCCAAATGAAATTCAAACTTTATTTTTATATGCAAAAAAGATTTTGAGAAACAACCCAGTCCTGTTTCTACATAGCTTCTGGTCCTGCAGTGGTTTAAGATAAGGACTGCGACAGAGGAAGAC
This sequence comes from Girardinus metallicus, assembly GCA_903067095.1. Lineage (NCBI taxonomy): Eukaryota > Metazoa > Chordata > Actinopteri > Cyprinodontiformes > Poeciliidae > Girardinus > Girardinus metallicus. Next base: position 24,245 of record CAEGAE010035622.1, on the reverse strand, counting down.
ATCTCAGCATCTACGTGTGACGGATCTTTACTCCAGCCACTATATATGTCTTGTGAACGTCTCCTCCAAACTTCTGAATATGTTCCAGGAATTTCAGGGGTAGAATTTCCTTTTTTAATACTCCTTTGTAATGCTGTAATTTTCTGCAATTGGTTTTTATCAGCTGGAAGCCATAATCATCACATGTAACAGAAATAAGCACTTAAAATGTTTCACTTATTCAAAAATTTATCTAGACCTGTTAGTGTACGAAATGCCAACTACAACAAAAAATAAAGAATAATTTGAAGCACACATCGTATTAAAAGTAAAAAGGCAGCAGATGGTAATCTTTTTATACCATTTGATCGATTATTTCATGATCGATTTCCGTTGATCAAAAAGCAATCAACAAATGAGACAAAAATCCAAATGATACTAAGCTGAGATCAACTTCGACAGCAGTTCCAGAGTTCAAAAGACAAAAAAGCCTCTTCGTTTCCGTTTCTTCTAATAAGTTGTACTTCAACACACACCACAAACAACTATCCTCCATCAGATTCATGGCAGAGGAAGAGAATGATTCTCACTGCATATGAAAATTATGCACCAATGTATACAATTAAATGCATTCCTAATATTTACTACAACACAGAAACTTTAATAATATTCTCAATACAATGCTCTATCATACCCAGTGAATAAATCCAGTACCTGCCAGGCAACTGTGTTTAATGTTTACTAAGCTATACAACCTGCATCTCCATTAACCTAAAAGCCAGGAATTTGACATTCTAAAGCAACCTTAACACAAGCAAATGATTGCTCCAAGCACAATCAATATGACCTTACAACAAAAACGCACAAGTGAATTAATCACACCAAAACAAGTGCTGCCTTCATACAGTTACTGAAGACAGTATCCAAGATATTGTATTCAGCTTCAACCAATTATTAGCTCAACGTCCACCGACGCACGGCAGCACAAACTCTGCCTCCCCTGTTGTGTGGGAGCAAATTAAGATCAAGTGATTTTAGACTTCTATCATCCTCCTTGTATAACAACCCATACTCCTACCTAAGCTGGTTAGGGACTCTCTTATCTCTTTGTAACTCTCTCCACCCCATCCTCCTGCTTCACTTTCAGTGCTTTGGGGGAGCTGGGAGAGCTGCTGAGGGAAGGGGAAACAGGAGTTATTCACAGGCAACACAAAGCAAAGGAACACCAAAAACAACAGGTCTGATAGAGGCAAAAGTGCTATTATAGATTGCAAAGAAAGTAAGGATCAGTTGATGGCTGGTGTCCTGAAATAATAATTAGTTTGTAAATGAATAAATGTAGAAAAACAAACCACAAGAACCATTTGTTCACATTCTTATAGAGATGCATCAATCCATTGGCCAGAGGTTGGAGTCATATGATCCGTATAGAAATTGGTATCAACTAGGAAAAGACTTATTGGTGCATCTCCAAGATTTTATTAATGAAAAAATATTGCACTTAACTAAAAAAACAAATTTCTAATAAGTTCAGCAGTTAATGCTAATATTAAGATTAAATGAGCCCATGGGTCAGGAACTCCTGATCAGTCTTCTTCTGCAATAGCCTACAGATTGGACCAGCATCCAGGAAACCAGCCACAGACACACAATACCAAAGAAAACTTTATAGGAATTAAAGACAAATGATGATTCAAAAAGGAATTTTAAAAAGAACAAAACCATAGATCTACTATCCGAAAGATTTCTCAGTTTCAGCTCAAGAGGAGAGCTTAATGTGCAAAATAATAAATATAGACAGGTAAGAACTTATTGAGCTGCATGATGACTTAAATTAACAAGTTGGCAAAAGTATTTGATCTTACTTCAGCAAGTCAAATATTTACTTTGAACTCTGCTTCACAAATTATTCACAAAGTCAGGATGTTCTGAACTTTCCGGTAAGTTCAGACTCTCCTGCATCCCGGTTAGTTCAGTTTTGCCTTTAAAATGCTGCTGACAGACTGAATATGGCTGTTGTTGCATGTATTAAGTTATTGGCTGAGCCAGAAGTTTTGTTCCTCGATATAAATGAGCTCAAGGAGAGCCCAAACATGAAACCAATGGAGTTAGTTAATTGAAACTGCCAGTGTTAATGTTCTATTCATTAGTCTGTTGCCTCTTTAGCAACGCAATGTGTGACATCAACATCCCTTTTCTCCCTCGACATGTCATATGCAGTACAGCAAGACAGAGCAAACCACTCAGATTATTTACAAAATGGTTCACACCAACACTCACTTTCTAGGACACATGCAAACACAGCTTTTAGTATGAGATTCACATTCTGCAACCAGGATAATATTATAATTTTTATAATCTGTTGCTTAAAATTCTGAAAGGATGTGATTTTTACTGAAACAGGCTCCATTGAAAATCCACATGTTACATTTTACGAAACGATGTAATAATAAAATTCTTCATATCAGTAAAGAATATTTGTTTCCCTTCGAAAGTTTGCTTTTCTTGTTAAAAATATTTTGGATAAAAACCAGAAAATAATAACAAATTGCACTATCACTACATCTGCTTAGATTTATCTTTGATATAACTTAAGGAATAGAAATTAGGAAAGTACCAAAACACACACAAAAACCCCCCTGGATTCACAAAGTTGTGTAAGTATCTACAAATCAAGGCACATTCCCCTGTCTGATTCACAGATGTCAACAATGTTGGTTCTTATCCGATTTTTTTAAAAATTTCTTTAGATAACATCACCTTCTGCTTTTTGAGTCCTTTTAGCTTACTTCATATTATCAGGCAGGTTCTATTCAAGTTATTATTGATACTACAGATCTTGCAGTAATCAAGGCTGGGTAGGAGTATCTACTTGATTTACTTTTGATCAATATTATTATCCTTTTCTTCTTTTGCTCTTTCCTTTGGTTTGTTATTTTGTTTGTATTTCTTTTAAAATCCTGTAAAGCACTTTGTATTGCCTTGTTGCTGAAAATGTGCTACATAAATAAAATTACCTTTACCTTTACCTGGGATTGGGAAGTAGAATAAAGAGCTTTCCAAATAAATTAAGCGACATTCTGATTTAACACGGAACAGGTAAATCCTGATTTACCAACCTGTTCACACAGAAACAAGTTGGCTTAGATAACTATTTTTCCTTTATTAAAATAAATCACGTATTGAAAACTGCTTTTTGAAATGCCACAAGTTATCCTTGTCTGGTATTAAAATGTATTTGATGATCTGAAATGGCAAAAAACAGAGAGAATCTGTAAGGGTGCCCATTACTTTTCACATGTGCAAGTTTGATTTTATTGGCACAATATATACTTTCCCCCAAAAATCCTACAGTTGACAAAAGAATATTAAGCCAACCACTTAAAAGAACAAGTAAACCAAGAAAAATAATATTGATGACATCAGTGTTGTAGACAATGTACAGAAAACTATTGACAAAAAGCAATAGTTTAAAATATCCCACAAAAACACAAGAGACAAAGATGCTAATTATTGCATAAACTTTATATGAAAAGTAAGATAATATTTTAACCACAATAAGAGATCTAAAAAAAAAAAAATTAGGCAGGCTAATTGATTTCACAGATGAAATAGAACTTGTGTAATACTTTCAGGGCAGCACGACTGGAACACACGAGTATCTTCAAAAATAAAAAAGCATAGCAGCCGCCATGTCTGGCCGGGTACATTTTAGCAATTACTATTATGGCCTTATATTCACAACTTGTGCATTTTAGGTGTGCAAGTTGCATAGCAATTTTTTCATAAGTGAATACCAACTAAGTTATGCTTCCAAACCCAGTAGCAGTTACACAAGTAAATAAAACAACACTGAACCTAATATAAATTTTGCAGCTTCTAATTCAGCTCCTGGATGAAGAGCTATTTTACCGCCTTTGAAGAGCCAAAGAACTATTGATTGGCTATAACTCTAAAATACTCTGGCAGGTCAAAGCTAGGCTGAACCTTTCTACATCCAAGAGATGTTTTATAAAACATCTAAAGTTTCACAGTTTAGAACTGTGAAACTTTTCAATCTATTGATTAAAGGAGCAATATATAACTTATTTAAAAAAGATATGTTTTTTTTTTTTTTTTACCTACTTTGTTTTAAGACAGTGTTGACTGAGTATTTAGTTTATATAGTAACGTAGAGGCATCTGGGTAAAAGTCACAAATATGGATATTTTAGAAGATGTAATAGAACAGGTGCCTGAGGTGAGATACAAGTTTTGTTTTTCTTAGTGAGTTTAGTCTAAAATCAACAAATCTTTTAAAACTCTTTTAAACTTCTACAAAATAGACCTAAAACTAAATTACAGCTGAAGCTACGAATTCTTAAAGAAACCTACCTGAACAGCCCTGTCAAGCTGTATTTTTTTTTTCTGTAATCGTTTCTGTAGTTTCAGGAGCTATAAGCACAGATTTGAGGTACGACTCTATGATATCAGTAAAACATACAGCTGCAATATTTCTGTTGGTATTTTCATTAATAACATGTTTTAAAGGTTTAATGGATGCTCTCTCCAATTGATGTGAGCATTAGCAACTCAGTTACCAAACTTTCTATGAGGTATGGAAATCAATATACGTTCTTAGACCTTAATAGGTCCCAGGGGAAAAATGATGCTCTACTAAATATTACATCCAAGCAGTCCTTTGCGAAATTGATGATGATTATGAGTCGACATAGAAAGTAGCTAAATACTACACATGGATAAAAAATACCAAGAAATTCCAAGACACAAACTGGCCCATTCTGATGCACTATAACAGTACACATAATATTTTAGTTTTTGTTTCAATACTTGGACTTTTAAGAAATCCTTTATTATTTCTAGCTGAACAGACAATATTCCCTACAATAAATGTGATTTAAAGAATTAAATCTTGAAATTAGAAGTCATTTTTAATTCAGAATTAATTTTGGATCTATATAAGTTGATTGCTTAGCAAACATAAAGGGTAGGATTTAATAAGTGGACAACAATTTGCTTCAGTGACGTTTGCTTTATTCATTAGTTACCTGTCCCATCCATTAATATACTTACTTTTATGGCCTTGATTCCTGACTTGGTGATCTGAGTCATCTTGGCCTTAGAGATGGGGGGCTTGTACTCAGTCAATGTGTACAGCTGAAACATAAGAGAACAACACAATGTCACAATAGGGGAAAACTTAATACTTTGCCATTAAGCAAATGTGACCAAGCACTCTTCTGCAGATTAATCTACAAATTGGCCTTATCACAAAATTAACGCAGAGAAAAATAATACATTTTCTGTAGCTTCTGGACAATAGGTAGCAAACGGACGTCTGTGTCTATATAGCAGTGCTTGTTTTAGCGATGAGCCATATTATAGCTAAACGTATTATTTAGAAAACATTTGGACGTGTAATATACTTCATTTAGCACAGTATGCTTAATAAATGCAAATATAAACAAAATACAATGTCGAATTTACAGAAAAGTTAGCGAAGGCGTGTTTTATCATATTTAATATTAGTTAACACAACAAGTTATCACGTAACAGGCGTTGTTTCGCTAGCATGCAGCTAGTTTGTAGATTTAGCATCTGCCTTCCCAAAATTAATATTAAGAGGTTTTCACCCAAATGGGGTGTAGCGTAAGAACAATATCCTGTTCACATTTGCACACATGACGGCGTATTACATATGAATAACTGAGTAGGTAATGATAGTGTGCGGCCTTCTGTGATACAACCCTCCTCTCCCTCTTTACTACCCCGTTGCTAACGTTAGCTAACCAGCTTCTGAAAATCAGAGTTAGACAACAGATACGCAAACTGTTCGGGATTTTTTTCCACTGGTTCCACACAAACCTCGTTGTTAAAGGCTTTGACGGCCTCCATGGTGTTGCGTTTCGGCTCACAGCTCACTGTAAATATTTAAATATATCTCCTCTATAACCGGTGAATGCTCGGTGTTTGGTGAGATGGAGGAGACTGGCAATATGGCGCATAACCTCAATGGGGAATTTGCAGTGAGACGCGCGACTCCTAGTGGCAGCTTTTGGGTACTATATATTGTAGCACATAGCATTGTCTTCTAGCACATACAGTGCCTTGCAAAAGTATTAATATCCCCACAGCTTTTTTTACATACCGTCACATTACAAGCACATACTTCTATTTCATTGCGGTTTTTATGATTTTTATGTGACTGACCAACACAAAGTAGTCCCTAAATGGGTATTGGAAAGAAATTTTTGAATGTGGCATATATTCAGCCTCTTTAACACTGACACCCCTAAAGTAACAAAAACAAAATAAAAAATGCCTGTAGAAGTTGGCTAATTAATAAATTAAGGCTTGAGTACTTTTGCTGCTGAACATAAGCAACAGAGGTGAGTAGAGTATCCAAAACTTGTTCACAAGTAAGAGCAGCACTTCTCATATTTTTCCTCAAGTAAAAGCAAATAACTCCCATCCAAGAAATTACTCAAAAACAAAAAAGTATTCCAGAAAACGGCGACTCAAATACTAACAGATTATAATGTCTGATTTAACATTTTAAAACAATTTCATCAGACAGAAAATATAAATACTCTTTGTTTAAAGGTCACAGATAAAGCTTTAATAAATTTTAAAACAGGGTTATGCTACAAAGCAATATCTAAAGCTTAAGTCATCTCACAGTGCACTGTTTAATTCGTCATCTAACTAAATGGAGAGAATATGGAACATTTAGACAAAACAGTATGAAAACTGACCTGGTCTGAGTAAAACGAACCATTAATCAGAGAGACACAGGTGGAAACATCAGTTGTATGGGGACACAGCACGCATGTAGATGGAGGTGCTCTGGTCAGATTAGTCAAAAACTCAGCTTTCTGGCCTACATGAAGATGCTTTGTTTGGAAAAAAACACACACTCCATGTAAAACTGAACACATTATATCCACTGTTAAGCATGGTGATAGCAGCATCATGGCACATGAACATTTTCTTTTTCAATAACATGGGTGGTCAGAAGTGAAGGAAAGTTAAACTGAGGCAAATACAGGCCAAATCTATGAGGTAACCCTGCAAAAGAGTTGAGAATAGGATATGACAATCTATTTAAATATACAACTGGAGCTACAATTTAATTATGTCAAAACAATGGTATTAAAATAACCTAGACATAAATATATATGAAAATCATTTGCAAAAGTTTAAAGCTGTTGTTAGCATCCTTCATTTAATATGACTGAGCATGAAACGTTTCAGTTTTTGTCTTTTTTTTTTTTAATTCTGCAGATCAAACTTCTGCAGACATACAAACTGACGGAATAGCCTTGGAATTTTGGCATCACTTTATTTCTTTTTATAGCAAAAACAAAAGAAAAAAAACACTACAATTACACATTCATTATTATTAACATATTTACACTAAACTATAACATGAAGGAAATATGTAAAAAAAAATGTTCACAAGGAGCCTGGACCCTCTATATCATATTCTGTAATAATCCATGTTCAAGATTTAATCAGGTACCTAAACCTGTTCCTGGAAAATCACATTAGGGATATCTTTCTTGCTGCTTGATAAGCTCAAATCTAATGAAAGTTAAAATTAAAATTACAAAAGTTTTGCAGGACAAATGTAATCATTTATAAAGGTTTGCTAAAAATGAACGATGCCAAAACTGTAAGCTGACAAACCTCTTCTTTAATCAGAGATGCTGTTTATTGATAATGTGAAGTTAAATGTCACTTTAGTTTTATTTTTGCATATTTTAGAGTTGAACTATTTACCATTTGTATTTAAACTTGGATGGTTCTCTGTTAAAATTTGACCATATCTGAAAGACAGTTGATGCTAATATTTCATTGCAGACTCCATTAGCCAATACTGATTGCACACTTAAAATATGATGCATCCACGCATAAATGTTCATCCCGAAATGATAAGGCAGCTTTAGGCTTGTTTCCATTATTTTGAAAAGTTTCTGTACACACATAGGGCAGTAATGCTAAAGAATACTACCAAGTATTTTTCACACTAAAATAAACACACTGCCAACTTTTATGGTCTCAAGGCAAATGTCTAGTGTTTTAGCTGAGTTTTAAACTGCATAGCGACAATAATTTGACTCCTATTTATCTGAAATGATCAGGATGTGATTTATTCTAACTAAAGGGTTTATTGTTCAGTCAGAACAGTAAATATAAAGCATGATGTAACATCTACAGCTCAAGGAAAGAATCATGGCTCCTGGATTGCTTGTAACAGGCACAGATGGTGCATAGCACCAATAATTAGCAGACAACAACAATCTGGGAATTTGTTCCCTGCAGATGAAAACAAAGTAGATAAATTATACAGTAAAAAATAATAACAAAAACAAAAACAGAACAAAAAAAAAAAACAGTGTTTCTGTGCATTCCTTCCATACAATCAGAGTTTATGCAAAGGTTCTGTGAGTTAAATTGTTAAAAAGACTAAGCTCTGAAAAATTAGCCAACTCTACCAAGTGGAAAGTAAAAGTAATACTAAAACAGAAATCACATTTTTATGTGTATTGCTCATGTTTCCGAGTCAATATGGAACCTAAAACAAAGAAGAAAAAACAAAAACAAAAAAACTTTACAGATGCATGTTAAACAGCAGTTAAATATGCGCTTACATGGAACCAAAGTGTCATCTGACTAAATCACAGCAGTGAATGTATGTAATCATGAGGTCCAAGTCCAAACACAGTAAACTAAGTCACGGGGACTTCTTATAAACTGGTCTCTGCAACAGGTGCAGCAGTGACTGATGCTGCAGCTGTCATAGCCTCTGCCGCCCCCTTCTGGTCATCTCTGACGCAGATCTCCACCATCAATGGTGCGTTGGCTTCCTTCCACTCTCTGAACTTGTCTGAGGTAAGCTCTGGGTCAGACAACACCTGCTCTATTGCCTGCAAGTCTGCCTCCTTAGACTGTGACAACAGAAAGAAAAGAAAAATGAGAGAGAAAATCTATCTATTTGATATCCACACAACAAAATACCCAGATGATTTCAAAAGTGTTTCTGTACTGAATACCTTTAGCGTGCTATTGAGTGCCCTGATATGGTGTAGCTTATCGTTAACGGTCTGGTTTTTACAGCGTTTAACAAAAGAAGCCCTGAATTCCCTTTTTGTGGATGGTTTCCGATCCCCTATTGGTGAGAGGCTGGCCTCCTTTAGATGAATGTAAAGCTTTTCCATCTCATCAGAGCAATTCCCACGATTGCCTGCAAGAGGATAAGTTTACAAGTTATTATACAGCCCACTTGCATAACATAAGTATGCAAGTCCAAGGGGGTTTGAAGGTAGACATCAACTTGCTGGAAAAACACATAAAGGTAGGTAAGCGAATATAAAATAAAACAAGAAACATTCACCTGCACTTTGAGGACCTAAAACATCCCTCTGCTCCTTCCTATGAGCCGCTGGGTTCTCTTTGTTGGATCTATTTGAGTCTGTGGAGCTCAGAGGAACCGAGCTTTCCGACACTACTGCCACTTCCGTTCTCCCTTGTGGCGGTCGTTGAGTGTGGACCTGGACCGAGCACACCACTGCTGTCTCTCCGGCTGGAGTAGAGGACGCCTGTGAGACAAGGTCCATCCAGGACTGCCGTTGCTTAGCAAGCGAAGAGACGGAGCTCTGCGATGTCATCGTACTGACGGGGGAGGAGAGCGAATCGCTGGCTTCTGCAGGAGCTGTGGAAGAATATGGTGGTGGAACAGTACCCTAAAAGACAGACAAGAAAAGATGTGTTTCAGGCATTCATATGTCTTCAGTGTTTTAAAAATTGGGCTAAGTCGCAACCAAAAACTGTATTTCATTGTATTTCAAAACTGTATTTCAAAAACTGTATTTCTATGTGATATTCCAATGCAAAGTGCCACATATGTGTGAAGCACAAAGACAAAATATAGAAGTCTCATAAGTAGTACATGGGGTTCACCAGCATGTAAGTTAATCTCAGTATAAAAAGTAGCTGGTCTGTGAAGGCATCAGAGACACTAAACTTATGAATTTTACTTAAGAGCATTAAAATCCATGTGTTTTCCTTCCATTTCATAGTTATGCCCTAAATAGTGTTTTGATAACAGCAAGAACTGGAGTTTGCCTTTGTAACATGAACTTGAAAAGGGAACTTCATACCCCTTTTCCAGAAATGGAAAAAAGGGGTATGAATACTTTTTGAAGACACGTGTTTAAACCCATCGACCAAAACAAAATCAAGGAATGAGGGTAGGTGCTATTTTTATGAATCTTCCCTGACCTGATGTGTGCTCCCAGGTGGATTAGATGCATCCACAGAGTCCCGTAGGGTCTGCTCCGAGTATGGCGGAGGGGGGATCTCTGTGCTCTCTGCTTCTTCATGATCGCTGGCTTCACTGTAACACTCTGAATGTCCACATTGGTTTGAAGAGAAACATGAAGAAAATGCATGAATTTATAGGATGACACAGTGATGACAACAAATCGTGTGGTCGATTTACATTAGAGCAACGTAAATCGACCACAGGATTTACGTTGCTCTAATTTGGCAGTATCTCATATCTCCTGTGAATCAGCCACAAAACGCTGCTCTAAATTTAAGACCACACCTGGCAATAAGACCCATGTTGAGCACGAGGGGCTTACCAGCTGCTGTGGTTTGATCTGTTTGCTCATAATTAATGGAGGCCAGCCCGAGCTTGTTCAACCAGCTGAGAAGAACAAACAATTCATCTTTAAACATATGATATTAAGAAAAACCATCAGCTTTCACATTAGTTATATGCTGTTGTAACTTACAGATTCATGTCCTCGTGGTTCTCAGCAGCAAAATAAAACATCATGACCTGAGGATGGCAGGCTTTGAATGCACTGTGAGAAACAGGAGAGCATTTAGGGAGGCAGCTCATAGAAACTTTAATGCACAAGATTATAACACCCACAGATTAGCAACCTTGGATTATTGTTCTCAGAACATGAATGATATTTCTTGTGGTTTAAAACTACTTTTAGTGGAAAGCTTCATGGGGTTTCTGGTAAGAGATATGCAGAAATAAAGAAAGAATCTAATCCCATGATGAGATATGATTAGTGGAAAAAGGAGGTGACTTTTCTATTTCAAAGATAATTTCAGTAAATAAACATTTCCTGTCACAGTGTGTGGGAAAACTTTCTATGACACTCAGATTGTTGGTATAAACTAAGTCTCATATTTAGCTAAACAGAGAGACGAGTTGCTGAATCACAACAACATCATCCTGGAAAGGAAAACTTTGAGCTTACTGCTTCTTCTTGCACTCGATGGCTACATCTATCATGAAGTTTGCGAGGTCAATGTAGCCCTCTGCTTTCTCCGCCTGCAACACAGAAATTGAATAATCGTTAGCGCCAAGACATAGCAATGGTTTTCAAACCACTTCCTGGCAACTCCTGTCACCAAGCTGCAGCTGGTGATAGTGACATACATTAATCCTGACCAAAGCCATCACACCCGTTGCAGTCATGAAAAAGTATTTGCCGCCTTACAGATTGTTTCCGTTTTTGACATTTGTCACGCTTCAATGTCTTAGATCAAATGGATTTAATAGTAGAAAAGGTTGAGCTATGTAAATGCAAAACACAATTTTCAAATTCACTGATATCTGTCAGTCTGGAAATGGTTAAAAGGTTTCTTAAAGACCATCAATGACTCACTCTAGATGTCAGGAAGTGTGAAGAACATGTATCCAATCCTTTGCCTCAGTTACGGTCAGTGTTTATGATCAGTATCATGAAACAAGGAATTTTAAGGATATAAAAATTAAATAAAGATAAAGGAACAATTTGTTTAAATAATTAAAGAAAACAAGAAGGATTGTTGTAATATCCATATTTGCTTCACAGTAGAGTAGCTGACTACTCTGGCTGTAAGCTGTTCATGGTGATCAACTGGAGAGAAAGCCTGGGGAAGAAATAGTCTCTGTGGTTTTCCCCCAATAGCACTTTGTAGTGCTGACCTGAAGGTAAAAGTTTAAACAATTTGTGGTCAGGATGTTGGGGTTTGCAGAGATATTCGCTGCACACAACTTCTGGAACAGGACTTCATCCCTCTGGTCAAACATGGAGGGTGCAGTATGAGGATCATTGGGGGCTACTTAGGATTTGATTTAAGAACTTTGTTTTATCAATATCTTATTTATCTAGTGCAGTGCCATGACATATTTTACAATGTGTGAGTTATATCATCAAATAGTATTTGTGTTTGTGGGGCTCTGATTGTAGGCAGTTATAGACTTATAATCAAAAGAACATGGTGTGAATCGTCTAAAAACCTTTTTGAGTCACCTTTAAGGTGATCACAATAAAAATGGCAGAATAACCTAAAGGCCATATTTCCAATACCTAAGCTTAAGAGCACTTGGTTCATTCAGCAGAAACTCTCACAGTGTTCATGGTTTTTAGAGACAATCAATTATCCGCCAGCACAAATGTATCACTTCACACAGACCATCATTTCCCAAGACCACTTAATGGCCCCACAATCTCAGAAAAGTACTTTTGTTGAGTTGAAAGCAGATCTGATGATTGATTTTTATATTTCAATAAAGTCAAATGAGAACTTGCATGTGTACATTTTCCTGTAAGTATACAATACAAATCACACAAGCAATCACACTGATAATTGGCTTTGGTCAAAAAGAATCGAAATTCAGGTGGTTTGGCAAGGAGTTAAACAGGCTGTTCATATTTAAAAACCTTCCAATTTGACTGTACGATTCTTCAAAGAAGAGTGGGCCAAAAAGTCTCTATGGCACCTCAATGTTTGAACAACCATTTACTAAGTTTAAGGAGTCATTACTTTTGTTATATAGGACCAGTTTGATTTAGATGCCTTTTTCACCTGACTCAGGTTATCTTTTTGTTACATTTGTTTGATAATTTAAACATACAAGTGTGATGAAAAGAGCGTAAACAGAAGAAATCTCTAAAGAGGAAAATATTTTTATTTTTACTTCATGCATGCATGTATGTCTGTCTGTCTGTCTGTATCTATGCTGACAGTCTGGTAGTGACAAAGACACATACAGGAAACACAGTGCAGTTCCTGTTGTGGCAGCGTGACAGAGGTTGAAAAAGCAAGTATGACTCGTCTGACGCTCACACCACTTCATAGTGCGCTTATAAGGAAGGGTGTTAAATGTGTGAAATGCTAAACAGATTGAAAGCTTTATTGAAAATTTTGTTTGCTACTATAAGCAAGAATTTATAAAAGGACAACATTTTAATTTTTTTTTGTTTGTCTTCAATAAAAAACATAATGCTGATCCTCCTATTACTTTAAGAAAAAAATTCTATTACACCCTGGAAAAAAATGAAGAGCATATTTTATTTATAGCAATACCAACATTTATAATTTTCTAGATTTCTCTCAGTTGCTGTAAATTTTCAGACATCTAAAAGAAACAGTGAATAAGAAAATTAATCACTTTGCATATGCTGAAGTAACAGTATGAACCCCAGTAGTTATTCAAAATAACAGCTTCATTAGGAAGAAATTGACTAAGCAAAACCAAAATAGAGTTTTTGTACAATTTGTGGCCAAAGCTTCATGCAACTCATCTCCACTACTGTCCAAAAATAAAATATAACAACTCTGCAAATCCACTTCTCATTCTCACATTTTTTTGGTCATGAATAGTAATGATTCCAACCAGTGAACACATTATCATTGCAAGTGCTTCAAGATCACACTGAGGACAACACTCTTGAATGTGGATGCTGTTGCTGAGTGAACAAGACTTGTAGTTTCTGCCTGGTGTTTTAACAAAATGAAATAAAAGAAAATGCAGATTAAAGATTTAAGAACAGATTTAAAACGCAGATTTTTTTTTTTATATGTCTTTGAATCATTCATGCTGTGAAAGGGTGAGAGCAGCAGACATCAAGAAGGTGAAACACAGAATGATAAAATCACTCTTTGATTCTTCTGAGATTCCAGTCTCTGTTTCTTATGGAAAAAGCTGACATTTGCAAAGAACTGCCAAAACATTCATATCCAGAGATAAGGTCAAGAGTCAACATTCTCCAGGGAATACTGGAGTTTTTTTGACTAATCACCAAATAATTATGACAAACTCCTCAGTTACTTAGTTTCTTCTTTAAAATAACTCTTAAATTCTTTTGTTTTTTTTATAGTGACTGCACACTCAAAGATACAGCATGCCATCGCCTCTGCCCACAGTGACCTCTAAAAGAAAGAGCTAGCAACAAAGTAATTGTTCTTCTGTACAGTTTCAGTAAAGGTAGACAGTCTGCAGACACCAAATTTACAGCTCTGATGCCACATCACCCTGTCACAGCACTTAACAGAGCCAAGTGTGATATCGTTTCGATGAACAACGCACAAAGTGAAAAACAAATTTTCAAAAACATGCTGGCCAAACCAAGGAAAGGTTATTTGTTGTATTTTTTTTTTTTCACATTACCTCAATGTAATGAACTAACACTAAAATAATGTCCAAATATGGTCTGAAAACACATGGCTTTTAGCTATTTTTAAATAAAGAAAAATTTGTAAAATGTTGTGTAATATTGTATTTTGCTCCTTTACTCCTGTTAACCCTAAGTAAAATCTGGAAAGGCAAGCTAATAGAATCTTTAAATTGAAAACTTCTAGAATGTAAAAATAATCACTTTTTATTGTGGGACATACTCAAAGGACACAGGAAGTCCACTTATTTAAATAAAGTGAAGAACTTCAACTTGGTTGTCACATTACAAACATAAATACTTATGTTGGATAATTCCAATATGATAAGAGAGCAGCACAAAGCAGTGCATTAAAAGAGAGAGGGAAAAGAATACGGCATAATTTTCAAATGTTTTAAAAATTTGTTTCTCAAAAATGTGGCCTACATTTGTATTTAGCCCGCAATAGTTTGATATCAATCCATAAAATTAAGGGCAACCATTGTCGTGTTAGAATCATAAACAAAAAACATCCCAATAATAATACAAATGTTGATGTTGTGCTTGTAACCTAGACAACAGGACAACTGCAGCTAATAAACACTCTACATGTGGAACAATCTAAAGCAATTTTTTTTTTTTTAACATTTCACACAACAAAAAGCACGGGAGGCTATGCATCAAACATTATTCTTTACTCACCAACTGGTTGGTGTACCAGTAGAGTGCAGTCTTCTTAAGGACAAACCAGTACTTCTTCCATTTGATTCCCAGAAAACCCTTGGTCTCCTTCTTCCTGTAAAGCCAGCCCTGGTGGTCCGGCTGACCGAGCTCTTTGACGGAGATTCGTCTTCTACTCATGGTACCATTGCCTGTGAACAGATGAGGCCTGTACGTGAATCCACAAGGACCTTGATACAAGCAAATTAAACATTAGCTGAAGCATTTAGGTGAAGTTCAGCATCCTAACTGAGACACACACACAAATAAAAAAAAATTCCACCTCAGCCAATGTAGGTCACTGAAATGAAAAAAATAAAAAGTAAAAAACAAGCACCCTCCCCAAACACCCAAACAGCACCTAGAACTTGGTCTGCTTTAGAACTGGGAAGATTGCTGTGGTTCAGCAATCTTCCACTGATGTGATAATTAACGAGACACCATTGACAAGCAAAAAATAAAAAATAAAAAAATAAAAGAGCAACTAAAGTTAGACGCTCAGAAATGAAGAGAGACGTTGCAGAACACCAGAGCATAAAAGAAGTGAAGTGAAAGTAACTCTGAGTTGTCTAAAATCCCTCTGCGCACACTAATTGTCTTGCTGCTTCTCACACGCCCACTGGTGTTCAAACCTACAGCAGAAAGGCAACACCTGCTGCAGACGCAAAGCAAAAAGAGCCGGCTTACCCCCTCGGTTCTTCTTCTTCGACTTGTGCTTCAGGGAGACCTTTCAGAGAGGACAACGGCGAGGTCCGAGGAGGAAGACAAGAAGAGAAAACTGTCACATGCAACAACTGAGACGAAAACGCTCGCCGAACATCCTGTTTCTCGCATGCACCGACTTCTTTTCCTTGCTCCTCTCTGACTTTCAGCTTCTGCCTCGTCTTTCTATCTATTCTTCATTTCCTCTGCCTCCATGGGATTTTGAAACGAGAAAAGAAAAAGAAGGGAAACTGCCCTCTCGCCTGTTGTAAAGGCTTGTAAGCTTTGATAATTCGTCTATCAAGTTCTGTCATAATAAAATAGCAGAAGCAGAAGTATCACCTCTGTAAATGTCACAAAAAAAAAGACGGGTACTCACAGGATTATAGTCATCAGCAGCCATCGAAGGACTCACAGACAAAGGGAAGGCAGCCTGTTGAAAGAAACCAGAAGAAAAACGTATTGAGAGGTGTGTAGGTTGACAACATCTCTCCCCAGTTAATGGGGCAGTAATTGTTTTTTTTTTTCTTTTGTTTCTTCAAAAGGAAGTGGCATCATAGGCACAGAAGTACTGACAATGTTTTTTTCAAACTTTTGCAAAAATGAAGAAAAAAGAAAATGTTGAATTTCACCATGCAACGGGAAGTTGAGTCAGAATAAAGGCTAAAACCTGTAAAGTTGAGCTCACACACAACACTGACTCACAGCTTGTGCAAAGATGTCCACTGTCAGCAGTTTCATTCACGCTGTGACACACAGATTAAGTAAGTAATACGGAATCCGAGCAGCACAGACAGAACTCCTTTTCGGTTTCTGGGTGCAAAAACTCGTTTTTTGGGGAAGACGTGCATGACATGTTCAGTTTTGCTGTTCAACATCCTAAAAGAACAAGGCTGCATTGAGAAATCTAGCCTGCAATTATTGGCTAACTTCCTCTGTGCTCTTAAGTTCCTCATTTGTGAAGTTAAAAAGCTCCCACAGTGAACAAACACCTCCAGCAAACAAGTTTAACCATTTTCACGGCTGAAAACCCTTTCATGATGCCCCGCTCTGCTTCTACGTTTTCCGAGAACTTAGAAAATCTCTGCAATGCAGATCTTCCAAAACTACAGGAGGATCTCAATCAATTGGAATAAAATTATGAAACTTATATAATCTTTTTTGAAACATAAAACTCATGCATTACAGTGATCTATTTTAAGAGTCTCTGTTACTGTTCGTTTTGATGGTTATGGCTAACAGGAAATGAAACCCCCAAATTTAGTGCCCAGGCCCCATAAAAAAGTAAGTTTTATATTTAAATTTCATGCACTACACAGTCATTAAAAGATTTGACTGTGATAGTTGTCAAGTACACAGTTGAAGTATTTCAAGCATATTAGTGGATAGTTGAGTGGAAGGAAGAGCATGATAGAAAAAGGTGCACAAGGTAAAAATGCATATTCACATTTTTATGGCTTGAGAATTAAACCGTAAAATTTTACTTCCCAGACATTCAGAAAATGAAACCTAAGTATTTATAATAAAAAAATCTAATAAAAAGTATTTATAATTCAGAAATGTTGGGTTATTGAAAAGTATGCCTACGCACAACGAGTGAGGCAAGTTTTCTGCAGTCAAATGCAGTGACAGAATGGACAGGTCCTGCTAGAGTATGAAATGACCATCATAAACCTTTATCGCATAAGAAAGCATGAAGTGCTTTTCAAGTAAAATCTGCTTGGCCTCTGTCAAGTCAGAATCTTCTCCATGACTGTGTATGCCATAACATAACATTTCTGTATTAAAAAGCTCTAGTATCTGTCCCCTTTTTTCTTTTCGTGTTTTCAGTAGCTGTGAGAAATACCTGCCTTATCAATGTAACAAATCTACATCATTTTTAAACATCAAATTGTAAATAACTAAACCTTCTGATTATATCTCAACTTGCTTCAAGATGCTTCAGCTGATTTAGACACTGAGGTGAGGCAGAAGTGGCTATTGCTTTAAATGGAATAATCACTCACCACAAATTCAATTTCCTAACAGAACAGTACAGGATGGTTTTCACCCGAACAGTTTAGTACCAGTTCCCTGCTGGAGAAAATAAACCCAGGATACAGATTTTCATCAGGTGTCTTCAATTCTCTAATCCTAAAATCGTTTTCTCTCCACTTCTCTTACATAACATGTGAGTAGCTATCAAATCGTGTTTCCGGTGCATTTGAGCTATTTTGATCAAAATCGCCACACTAACCACAGCAAAAAACCAGACACTGTGAGCTGTGCATGTAACTCTCTGTGTTAAGTAACATTTCCTGATAGCTTTTTTTCCCCCCCTGTCGTCGTGCAAAATGTCGAGTGCAGTTCACGTCTAACACTTCAAAGTCTCATTTGTTCCAACAAAAATGCTTAATCTCACAAAAAATGAAAGGAAGGGTTTAATTAAAAAAATAACACTGTATAAACAATAGGCCTTTGTGACAAAATTCAGAATGTCTTTGTATTTAATATTAATCTGCCCAATTTGAATACCGAAAGATACAATCTTTGCTTCCTACCTACCGAGTAAAGTGTCAGTAAACAGAATTCAAAAGCTACTCCAACACAATTACAATAAAAGCACGTACTCTACCTGCCACCACAATCTCAGTGAATGTAGTTTGACCCGAACTCTCCGTTCAAAGTTTGACCAAACCTTCATGAGCATGTTTGTGTCGAAACAATTAGTGTGGGCACAAAGAAGTTCTACTGGTTTTAGTTTAATTCAAGGTTGTTCATTTCAAATTAGGCTTCTCCGCCCGCTGTATTCTGTCTAATGGATATTACAGGTGCATTTTATCGTGTTATTCCAGGCAGACAAGATTCTTGTTTTTTTCCCCGGATAGAGAACTAGCAGTTACAGCTTGTTACCACTGGGTGTCGCGACGTCCCCACTATTCAATATCTTTAGTCACGTCAACAAAAAAAAAGAGTGAATTGGACTAAAATGAGTCTCTTTATAGTGCCGAACTTTATTGTGTCGTAGATTAGACAAAGGCTTTGACACTTTTGTCTCATTTGATTCTCACATGGTTCAGCAACCAGATGGGAATCTTCTTCATTGGATCCAATAGGCTGCATTATGAAATAAGTACTACAACCGGAACAAAACTCAAATATTTGCAGCTGCATCTCAAATAAATTGAGAATCATTGAAAAGTGTATCTATTTTAGTAATTCAATCTAAAGATTAAATTTGTTTCAAAGTGAATTACATTTACATTCAAATAAATTATTTAAATATAACCTTTTTTGATTCAAATTAAAATTTCATTTCAATTGTTTTACTCAAGTGTCATCCATTAGTCTTCATGATTAAGGAGAGATTGGTCTCAGCAATTTGGTTCTTTCAATTATTAGTTTCAGCTGCTTAGATTTTCAAAATGTCAAGTAAAACATTTTTTCTGTGCAGAAACGGGGACCAACTGGTCAGAAATTAAATGTCTCATAGTGTGAAGGTCATAAGAGTCAGAAGGGTGCTTCGAAATTACTGCTAAGCTAAGCTGACATAGGATCATCTTATGATTCTTCTCCAGGAAGAATCAGGAAAGAAAATATGTCTTTTAGATTTCATTCGGTTACCATTGTGGGAATCTGTGTGCTGCCTTTCATCACTCCTCACTGCCTCAGTGGAAATGAGTTTGTAGCCACAACATCACTGCTTGAACTGTGTGCAGAAGCATGGATATTCTGGCCTACAGTACATTTCCTATGTTGGGATGGGAAAAACATTACTGATTCCAGCATTGTTAAGGTCTCACTTACATTTGTGCTGAAGAAGACAAAGAGCCTCCTCTCTTTTTTTTTTCCTTTCTTCCACTTGTTTTTGGAATTTAAAAAGTGGTCTGAAGTGGCTATCGAGAGACACTTTCCCTTTTTTGTCCCTCAGTCTCCAACTGCAGCATTCTCCTCCCCCTCCCATTTATTTCTTTGCTTTTCTCATCTTCATTAGTAACTCTAAGTTAAGTTCATTTTAGTTTGTTCGTCTGTGTTTAGGTGGAAGTGAGGTAATTCTGCCTGTGACTCATGTCAAAAGCCTCACGCCTTGACAGGATTGGTCACACCACTGTGGATCGCCATCTCTCACCGTGATTCATGCTGAGAACCATCATGGCTCTTAGTTGATACCCAGAAACTGAGTGCATGATTGAGAGGGGGTAAGACAGAGTAACCATTATTTAGCAGGTGAAACTCACATGGAGAGAAAAAGGGGGAAGGGAGAGGCTCAGTTTGGTGGTGGCATACCTCCTGCTTTTGACCTGTGTGCAAATGTACCACTGAACAACAAAAAAAAAAAAGTATTCTGTTTGTGCTAAACGTGCCTCATTTAAACAAAATCTATCAGGAAAATACAACTTTTCCTTGTTAAAGGCTGAGACAAGAGTTTTCTTTGTGCAACAACAAATCACAACTGGTTGACAAATCTGCACAAGTGTGTTATTCACTTTCCACTAGTGACTGTGTGCAGCGTATCTAGTATTTGCATAAGTTTGTGAATAGTATGTGTAGCATTGGGGAACTGACAGTAGTTTTTTTGTGAGTAGAAATCTCAGTAAAACATTCAGTTCTACTGACTTCTGGCCATCTCATTATCACACCTGCTAAATTGACAGGGTACGAAATCAATTTTCCAACAGGGAAACATCCAGCAAAGACACCAACACAGACTCTGCTGCATTTTATGTTTGTGTAGCAAAGCTACACAAACATAAAATGCAGCGACTTCTGACTCAAATAATTAACCTGTACTTCAAGAAGTAAGGACCTTTTATTTAAGTTGGCAATCATATGACCTTAACAGAAAAACAAAAAAGACTGTTTCCATTGTAATCTGCAACTAAAAACAACCCAATCAAATAAATAAATCTATTTTTGAGTTTTTACAATGTGTTATTCCCCATGGCATAAAAAAATGTCTGTTCCACCATAACTGTCTTTATTGATAAGAGAAAACTCACGTTAAGCTATCCAAATACATTTAGTAAATACGTTTGGAAGTTGCTTTTGGCTAACGCATTAACAGGAGTTCTAACAATGTTCCCTTGATCTTTCTGGTGTTGGGATCCGAGGTTTTGGTTTTTCTTTTCTCTTTCTGTTTTGGTGGCTGCTGCTTCCTCGGTTTCACCACCAGATGGCGACTGACGTCTCCCTCTCCTCTGCAGCCTGACGAACTCGCACCTTCATCCCGAGAACTGCTTGCACATTTATTCCCTGATCATTCGTTATTGTAATAAACTGTTTACTTTTATTCGGCTCTACTGTGGTGTTCTGTATGTGGGTAGGAAAACTGGAACCCATCATGACGGAACACTCAGGCCAACAGTCAACCCCTGTAGACGCCATCAGGAGAGCTATTTCCGAACAGCACGCGCTCATTCAGTCGCATGAGAGTGCGTTAAGAGAACTAAGCAGCCGACAAGCCGAAGCTAACCGACAACTAACTGAGATATCAGTGTTTCTCCGGGATTCTGCTCAATAGGTTTCCGCAGCGCCTCCGCCTGATCCTGATCCTCCCGTCCGAGCCATGTTTTCCGAGTTCCATTCGCTCCTGAAAGATTCTCTGGTGAAATTGAAAAGATCAAAGGGTTTTTGTTAGTGTAATTTAATATTTAATTATGTGCATCAAAGCTTCCCTCATGATGGCGCAAAGATTGCTTTCGTTATATCCCTGCTGAAAGACCTAGCTCTAGATTGGGTGGAAGCTAGATTTCCATCCCCCACTAATTTTGTCGTTTCATTTCAAGAGTTGGTAAGAGAATTCAAACAAGTATTCAACAAAGATCCTGACAAGACAGCCATTTCCAGAGAGCCATGGAGTATTAAGCAGGGAGAGAGGAGTGTTGCATATTTCGCCATTGATTTCAGAATAAAAGCTGCTGCCTCAAATTGGAACACTTCTGCCTGTTTCTTCAACGTCTTCTCGAGAACAAGCTGTTCGTTAAGGCTGAAAAATGTGAGTTCCATCAATCCTCAGTGTCATTTCTCAGATTTGTCCTCGAGGGCGGGCAGGTAAGACTGTTGGAGGAGAAAATCAAGGCGGTGTTGGAGTGGCCAGTTCCCAAGTCCAGAAAACAGTTGCAACGATTTTTGGGTTTTGCAAACTTCTATCGCAGTTTCATCTGAAACTACAGTCAGACAGCATTACCTTTGACCTCACTCACCTCCACCAAGACCTCTTTTGAATGGACGCCTGAAGCCGATTCGGCCTTTAGGCAACTAAAGTCTCTTTTTGCCAACGCTCCAGTTTTGGTTCAACCTGACCCCTCTAAACAATTTATATTAGAAGTGGATGCTTCTGATTCAGGAGTTGGAGCTGTGCTGTCTCAAGTTGCTGCCAATGATAATAAAACACACCCCTGTGCCTTTTTCTCCCGCAGATCATCCCAGGCAGAAAGAAAGTACGATGTGGGCGATCTGGTTTATTACAACCCCTACCTATTCCCAAACGTCCCTGGTCCCTTATATTTATTGACTTTGTTACCGGCTTACCTGTTTCCAAGGGAATGACCACCATATTCACTATCATTGATCGTTTTCTAAGTCCTGCCATTTGATTCCACTCAGAAAGTTACCCACAGCTTTTCAAACAGCCCAGTTATACGCATTTTCCGTTTACATGGCATGCCCCAGGAAATCCTGTCTGATCGAGGTCCACAATTCATATCTCAAGTTTGGAGACAGTTCTGTGCAGCAATCAATGCTAAGGTCATTTTAACCTCAGGCTATCACCCACAATCAAATGGTCAGACTGAAAGAATGAATCAAGAACTAGAATCCACGCTCCGTTGCCTCACCTCCTCAAAGCCGTCCGACTAGGCCCCGTTTCTTCCTTGGGTGGAATATGCTCACAACTCTTACACTTCTGCTGCCACAGGCTTCTCTCCATTTGAAGTCTCCTTAGATTATCAGCCTCCAGTACTCTCCTCTTATGAAAGCAACATTTTGGTCACCTTGGTTCAGCATCACATCCGCTGTTGTAAAAGAATCTGGAAAGACACCGTCTCCGCACTCAACAACACCGTTGAACAGAATAAACATCTGGCTGATCGCAAGAGATCGGCTGCTCCCACCTATGTCCCCTGTCAAAAGGTTTGGTTGTCAACCCGAGATATCCCTTTAAAGTCCATGTCCAAGGAGTTATCTCCCAGATTCATTGGACCCTTTGAAGTTGACTCTGTTATTAGTCCTGCTGCTGTTCGCCTCCGGTTACCTGCCTCATTACGGATCCATTCCACGTCTCGCACATCAAACCTGTCCAGACCAGCTCATTGTGCCCTCTTTCCGAGCCCCCTCCTCCTGCCCGAGACATTGATGGCCATCTGGCCTACACCGTCCGTAGGACCTCGTCGACGAGTTACCTCTCGTCGACAAGGTCGTGGATGGCAGTACCTCGTCGATTGGGAAGGCTACAGTCCTGAAGAGCGTTTGTGGGTTCCCCGATCTTTCGTCCTTGACCTGTCCCTTATTGAGGATTTTCGTGCCACTTTCCGTTCCTGTTATTCTCGGCCGCCAGGTGGCGACCGTTGAGGTGGGGGTACTGTTGGGATCCGAGGTTTTGGTTTTTCTTTTCCTTCTCCTGTTTTGGTGCCTGCTGCTTCCTCGGTTTCACCACCAGATGGCAAGTGGAGGCTGCCCCTGGAGAGCTGCCCCGGAGACCCCCTTGACACACCTTAGACTAATCAGACACACTGTTGGAGCATAAAGAGGGCTGACAGCCAACACTCCGGTGCCTGAGTGTTTGCCAGTATTGGTAATCAGTACCTCGTACGCTACAGCTAGACTGTATATTCTTCCGAGTAACCTTTTTCCTGTTGTTGCTTTCCCTTGCAGACAAACCTGAGGCAGTCTGTGGCTTACTGAGCAAATCTGAAACCCGCTTCCTCCTTGAGATTTTCCCTCGTGATGCCGTGGACTATTACCCACTGGATGCCCGAGCTTCAACTCACTCGCAGTCAAAATAATACAATAATCAGTTCCTGGATCATCGTTGGCAGTCAGTCTGCTCCTCCGTGTCTGAACTTACCTGTCCGCCCTCCGTCGCCTCTTTCACCGATCTACCTCCAAACGCTGCCTCACCTGGAACTCTGGTTCAAACGCATCAGTCGCAGTACACCCAGACCCGGATCCCTTCAGATACTCTCCTCAATTCACTTCCTCACTAGTTCAAGTAAGCGCTAAAGCCTCCACACCTTGAAAGTCTGTTATTTCCCCTTGGTTCCTGAACGCATCTATAACGTCTCCCTCTGCTCTGCAGCCTGACGAACCCGCACATTTATTCCCTGATCATTTGTGTTGTTGTAATAAACTGTTTACTTTTATTCGGCTCTACTGTGGTGTTCTGTATGTGGGTAGGAAAACTGGAACCCATCATGAC
>CAEGAE010035595.1:0-13793 GCA_903067095.1 Girardinus metallicus | reverse complement strand
TATATATACATATAGATATACACAAACATATATATTTACATAGAAAGGTGAATAGGCATTTAAACTTTATCATTTACCATTTAAATGATAAAATTGTAAATTACCATTAATTTAAATATATGAACACAGAGTGCAAAGTATTGCATTTACCCCAGAATAAAGCTCCATTCCCAGGGCAAGCCCATGAGGAAGTGAGAGATGAGAGCAGCAGTGTTGGCTTCGAGCAGGCAGGGCCCGGCTGCTACACGTATACACACGGTTTTGAGCTTCCTGAGAGCCTGACAGTAGAAATGTACATGTTGTAATGATGCATTACGTCTATTTTGCAGAAAGCATTAAAAAGCCCA
Organism: Girardinus metallicus; assembly: GCA_903067095.1. Lineage (NCBI taxonomy): Eukaryota > Metazoa > Chordata > Actinopteri > Cyprinodontiformes > Poeciliidae > Girardinus > Girardinus metallicus. The sequence continues at coordinate 13,446 of CAEGAE010035595.1, read as the reverse complement.
CGTTTTTCAGCACCAAATAACTTTAACTATTTCAACTGAAATATGAAGCTTTTGTTAGCCATCATTGTGAACCAAACTTGCTGTTTGCTATTTCAGGAAAATTTAAAAACTTAGAATAATTGCAATGATTTGAAGATTTGGTCCAATGTAAATAGAATCTGCCTCTATTTCGTAGAGTCTTAATTAAAGCCATTGTATAAAGATTAGAGTTTAAACTATTAATAGTTATTTAGTTTTTTAAATACTCGTATTCCATTTAATCACTAAACTTTTCTATGAGAATAAGTCACACCTTGGGATCCAACCCCAGGCCAGCTCTGACCAGGATGACTGCCAGAGCAATGTTTCTCAGGGAAGCAGACCATCTGAAGTTAATGTACACCGAATCTGTTACAACTGGGATGTTTCTCAGCAGGAAGCCCATCAGCAGCATACCTGCAGCGCAGCAGAAAGGGTGGGAAAGAGGAAAGAAGATCAGATTTAAACCTAAATGCTGTTTATTTTCTTTGGGGTTGTCTATCACAAAATACAGATCATGTGGACAGATTTTAGGTGAATGTGACTGAATGGGAAAAAAAAACTGAAGTCTAAGCAGAATAAAAATAAAGCTTTCTGAAAAGGTTAGAATCAATTAAAGCTGCTAACCAAAAACTCTTCTTGATCAAAAGTGAAAAAACTGAACATAGAAGCAATAAAATGGCTCCCAACCCTGGGCCTCAGGGACCACTGTAATGCATGTTTTATATGTCCAGCACACCAAAGTGGGGAACCACTGGCCTTCGTTGATGTATCTGGACCAGTCAGTCAAAATTAGCTCTGCTGTCAGTTATATGTAATATGACGACTGCAATGACTGATTCAGTGCTAATATTATTTATTTAAATTAATCCAGATTAAAAGAGCTCTGTTGTCCTTTCCACTCTCAAACATAAATGATATACATTATTATGCTAACAGGACCATTTTTGTACATGCTTGCTGTTAATAAAAACAAGTATAACAAATTTCTTAGGGAGAACTTCAATTTCACATAATAAAAAAAAAAACTCATCATGAAATTGACAATTGTCATAAAAATTTGGTTTTGTGTTTTATAAAAAAGGGTAGCTGAATTTTCTAGCTACTTTGGGTTAGTTAAAATGTCAACTTAAAAACTTTTTTTTTTTTTACTTTCTTACATTTTGGTGTAAAAATGTCAAATGTGCAATAATTTTGTCATTGTTTTAAAATTCTAGAAAAATCTTGTATAACAGAACAAAGTGAAACAAACTCCTTTCATACACAATCTAATGTTGCCTCTGCTCTTAATATGGACCAATGACAATCGTTCAAAACAGGAAGGCTCCTTGAGGCTCTTGTGCAGCTACATTAAAGGATGCAAGCACGCATGAATGAAGTAACAGCTAAAACTACAGAGCTTTTTCCATCACAATCACATCTACAAGTTATTTTGAATGGATATTATAGAAAAAAATATCTTGCTATATGATGCACATTTAGGTTTTGAGGTGCAAAAATGTAATGTGTATAGTTGGAAGTTAGAAATTAGAAATCGATGACTAAATGACAATAATTTGTTTATCTTACCAAGGAGTGGTGGAAATGGTGGAAGTGTAGGCAGCTTGATGAGGGCGACTGCTTTGCCACCGACGATCGCACAGAGAAAGAGTATGGTGATGCCAAACAGATTCCCTCCAGGAAGACATTCCTCCTCTGTGATGGACACAATCACCCCAAAAAGTACAGCTGCCAACAGAACTGAAGAGGGAAGAGAAGACAGTCACCGAAAGACAAATGATCCATTTTGTCACTGTGACGCTGAAGTTTTTTGAAAAACAGAAAGGTATAATAAAAAAAAACAAAAAAAAAAACACTGCCAGATATTTTAACCCACTGAAAACCTGCAACACTTTAAATTTTGTGTTTTGAATACACATCTAAATATGTGTGCAACTAAATCATTTGCAAATCAGTACTGTTTACTGTATAAAAGTGCAAAAATGTCAGTTAGTGTAATATATGAATTTAAAAAAATTCCAAAAGGAAAAAACAATAAAAACACTTAGCCTACAAGTGAATCCTTGTGGTTACCTTTGGTAATGAGAGAGGCAAGGAGACCTCGTGGCGGGCATGGGCAAAACTTGCGAAGCAGAGGGCAACAGACCACTGGCGGATCTGTGTTGGTGCCAGCATCCACCACAGGGTTGCGAGGGATAAAATAGGTAGTCTCTTCTGTTACGTTTGGAGTCGAGCATCGCCGCACCACCACCTGGAACTGGTTCACGTTGAGATGCTTTAAGGGAAGAATCAAGACACGAAGAAAAGAGTGTCAATAACATAGCAGATGGACTGTAGAAACTAGATGATGGTGTAAACATGCTGAGATGTGATGTTTTTAACAGTTACCTTTGGGTAAAAATGATTGATCGCAATATTTACAACAGAGCACAGCTTATTATAACCATGTATTGTGGTCTTCATCAATGACAGCATGCTAATAGATTAGGAAATAGATGTTCTTCTAAAAAGAAATACTCAGTTGGGTGTGCGGGTTCCAGTTTTTTCCTTTTCTTTCAGCTTTTACCTCAACATGATTTGCAGTAGGAAGAGTGATTCTCCCCAGCAGTGGGCTGGGTGCTGGACTGGGTGCTGGACTGGGTGTAGGACTCGGCTCAGTTTTCGCAGGTTTCTCGGGGTTTTCCTCCATTGTTGTACTCCACCGTTTTTTCTGATTCTTTTGCTTCTTTATCACAGCAGGTTGAACTCACGGTTGACTTGAGCCATTTGAATTTCCTTCACTTCTTAGTGTCCAGCCTCTGACCTCGGGCTCTTGTTCATACATCTCATGTTCTAATAACAGTGAGAGAGGAAAAAAGAAATGAATACAGAAACATTAAAGCAAATAGCAAACCAGTACTATAAAAGCAAACTGTTTTACATTCAGAACAAAAAGTCATGGTCAGTGTTTGTAGATGTAAGCCAGGATTTAATCACATAAAAGTTTGCTCTTTCAAAAATAACCTGTGCTTGCTGTAAGAACAGCAGCAAGTAATAAGGTATAATGCAGTAACGCATAATGCAGGTGATCAGTTTTCTTTATGTCAATTTTTCTTATTTTTTACCCTCACTTTCTTTATTTTTTTAATCAAAATATTCCTTTAAAAAGTTATGTAGCCTACTTATGTTCTATATCCTTGAGGCAAAATCTTTTTGGCTCTATCTGATAAAACTACAATAAAACAAACTAAAACACTTTGTGCAGAGGGTCCAAGCAGACAGGAATGACCAGATTTCATTTTCAAAAAAACTTGAACAATTTATTTATGCCAAGTTGCTGTTTCCGGCTGACAACTTTCATGAAAAATTACCACCAGGCAGAAAGGGCTTTAATGCTCCAAATCCTGCCAGTCAGCACAATCATGCCTCCATCATCAACCTCAGTCCAATCAACAAAAGGAAGAAGCAGGTAAAAATTCCCATTACTCAGCAATCAGAGAGAAGTTGTCTAGGTAAACTAAGGTCTCAGTTCAGACCACATACAAAGCGGCAGCAAGATACACGAAAATGGGTTTTGCAAATAAGAATAGGCATACTGTAACAGCAACAAAAATTTGTTTAGGAGTATTGCCTCAGTGTCTAAATACAAATGCATGCCACACTTTCCAGATTTGTACTTGTTTAAGATCTAAACTGATTCCCTTTTTCTTCATACTAATGTACTACCTTGTATTGGTCAATCCACATATCTTATGTTTTGGTATTACATTTGAAACACTGTAGGAAAAAGCAAAAAAAAAAAAAAGTCTACAAGCTGATCAGCTTCAATATTAAGCCTATTGTGATGAACATCAAATTACACATGAAGGACAATTTTGCTTCTTTAAAAAAAACTACTTATTTTAAAAACTTACATTGTAAAATTCAGCAGTGGAGATATACACCTAATTAATCAGCTGTGTACAATTGGAGAAAAAGAAACATCCAACACTAGATAGTATGCTAAAGTAAAGTGTATCTTGCTTTCCTAATCCTAATACATTCAGACGAAAATCTTGTGTTTATCAATAGGCCTATATGACACACTTAAAATAAAATTCTTATAGTAGCTAAACCCAAACAAAATTTAAGAATCTACACAGCTGAATAGTGCATTAAAATGACCAATGACATTAATAAATTGTAAGTAGCTGTGACATTGCAGTCTGCTACAACTCCAACTTCAAATGAAGATACAGACACTACAAATAAAGGCTGTATACCAACTACTCCAATGTTTTGATAGCTGCTTAGGGCAACAGACGTTTGATAATCCAATTGTGAAAAAGCACACTAATCAATGCTTACAGCTCGACCATATGGCACACCTAGCTAGCGTCAACTCAAGCAGGTAAAGTGGTAACTAACGACTTCTACCAGTCACAATACAGTGAGCACTCTAGAACATTAAAGACATGTCTGTTGCTACACACGGGTCAGTGATGTTTTTGTACACCGCATCAGTTCGTGTAGTATTGTACCGTTAGCCTACATTCATACATTATCGGACATATTCATCTAAACTGTGACTGCTAAAAAGGTTATTTTTGTTAACTAGTTGAAGTATCTTACTTCACTGACCAGTTTGCAAAGTAACCGTGTGCCAGTGACAGCGCTGAGACGTCCTAAAACCTGCTTCATATGTTGAAAAAAGCATTCCGGAGTAAATAATAGACATGATTTCAGAGAACAAAAGTAATCTAACATATAAACACAAAACAAGGAAGCTCTTGCTCGACATTGTGCGCCTCCTCAGCTGCTATAATTGACCATGCTCCGTCCAGACTCTGAAACCCCTGCGTCCCATTCTAGTCTCTCACGGTTGCCACGGAGACCCCATTTTAAAGTGTCTGTCAAAACTCCAAAATAAGCATATTGCAGGAGAAAAACCGCTCACCTTACACCGTAAACACAGCCATGGTTTGCTGAGTGTCACTGACGGCGACTGTGGTAGTGCTGAGGAACAAACACCAGCTGGGTACTGGGAATGAGGCGGATTAGTGATAGACAGGCAAATACTGTTTATATATAGTGCGAACGCAAGTTGCAGGTGGGGGAGTGGGAGGCGGAAACATTCATTTTTCAGTGTTTACATTTTTGCATTGTTTGCTTCTGCAATTTTTTTTTTTGACAAACCGAAAGGGAAATATAGATTTTTATGCTGTTTACTTTTTAATGCAATTTTCACTTATTATGTTTTGTATAATGTGCATATTGTACTGAGGACCAAAATAAAAAATATATATATCTTTAGGAATTTTAAAGTTTATTTAAACGACTACAATATGACTTTACTACCACTATATTATATTTTTTAAAACATTTAATCACTCAGCAAAATTGTATATGTGCCTGACCATTTTATGAAGTGCGAGGATATTAAATAAAGACAAATTACAAATAAAAGTCTTAATATTATGCTATGTGTGTTCCTTTACTTCTTTTACCTTTATTATGTGTGTTCCTTTACTTTGATATACCTAAATAAAACCTGACGGTACCAGTACACAAATACTGGTACCAGTGCACAAATACTGGTACCACAAGGTACCAGTATTTGTGTACTGGTACCAATACACAAATACTGTTGTGGGATCAACAGATTTCTGTTGATCACTTCAACAGAAATCTTTTCTGTTGAAGTGATCATCACAAAGGCCAAGAAACACAAGGTCAGTCAAAGTTGGGGAGAAGTAGGCTAAAAAGCAGGTTTAGTTTACAGAACAATATACCAAACTTAGGATATTTCAATTTTTGACATCATCACCCAAAACTGGAAACAATGTTTGCAGTTATTATTAAATTTAACTGTTTATAACAGAAAATCTACAAAGACATGACAGTTCACCTAAACTGATGCTGGGCAAGAAAATAATTAATTATGGAAGCAGCTAAAAAGCCCATGGTAACTGTGGAGATGCCGCAGCAGAGCTCCACAGCTCAGGACAACCACTAGCTGTGCCCTTAAGAAGTCTAGCCTTTCTGAAACACTCTAGAGATAAAGACCCATTTAAAGCAAATTCTTAAGGTTCCTTTGTCAGTTGAGACACAAATGTAACTTTTATCCTACATGCAAAATACTGCAAGGAGGAAAATCGGCATCCACAGTTAACATGTGTTGGATGGAGTTGAACAGCTAGAGGTACAAAAGTATGCTTTAGATCAAAATATGTGCATGTTTTAAAATGACCTAGTCAAAGTTCATGCATAGTCCAACTGGGAAACTGGGACAATTTCCTTTTAGAGATGTTCTCTATTACATTAGAGTGAGCTCAAGCTGGTCTGGTGAAAAACCAGGGGCAAAAATTGCAGACTCCAAATGTGCAAAGCTGATACAGATAAATTCCAAAATGTTTTTAGCAAAAGGTGGTTTCATCTTTCAAGTCAAGTATTGGCTGGGCGGAGCAGAATATAAATTTATGTTGCACATTTTGGGATTTTTATTTATATAAAAAAAGAAAAATCTGAAAACTTTCAACTTTGTGTGGAACTACCACATAAAATAAGTCGGAGGGAGATTGTGATTTTAAAGTGTCCAAAAGGAAAAAGTTCAAGAGGCCTGACTACTTTTGCATGGCACAGTGCACTTGTAATCTTTTGACATGTTTAATTTGAAATGATAGTTCAGCAGAGATAGAAAACATTCAGGGCAAAAATAGACAATTATCTAAGCTTTATTTTTATCTAAAACTTTCCTCAGTTTACTGATACTGAGAATGTCACCGGTTCTTCACAGTCGCCATCCTCCATCAATGATGTGTTCTGTTCCAGTGACATAGGCTGACTGTGAAGGACATGGATACAAATCACAGATGAACTACATTACTTCATAAACACACAAAATTCATGAGAATAAGACTGTTTCTATACAAGTACAGAGACTACAGCCACATCCTGTTAGCCAGTGTGCCATGTCTGACTTAACTCACCTCATCTGAGGCCAGGTATACACAGAGGTACGCCACCTCTTCAGCGGTGCACATTCTTCCAGTCTTCTGTCGAGCCATAAAGTTCTTGTAAGCCTATAAAGCAATACGATTTGTGGTATTTATTAACTTTAACAGTCAGCAATTAAAATTTCAACTTGTGAAACTTGAGATAACTTCCAGGATACCAGTGAAATAAATACAAAAATTGTAAGTTCAGGGTATACAGTACTTGTTCTGGGTCAGGCTGGGCCTGGATCCTATCCCTCAAGGATGGTGTGTCAACAGTTCCTGAGAAAATATATAAAACAGCAGGTCAGCCATTCATCTGAAATGTTCTTAGTATGCAGTATCATCTCTGTCCTAATTGGAGGATGTTGATAAGGAAGACAACGCAAGTCTGCTCCAGGTATATTACTATAGATAAGCATGAGATTGCACTCACTTGTGCCTTTGAAGCACAAACAACAGGGTTACACAATATATTACACAAAATTTTACATGATAACACTCCTGATTTCTAAGAAGTCCACTTCACTTACTCTTAATTATGACAGCAGGACAATTAAAGATTGTCAATGGAAAAAAAAAAAAAAAAAAAAAGAAAAAAAAAATTGACAAAATATTCTTTTTGTCTAACACTGACCAGGACAAACACAATTGCAGCGAATGCCTTGCTCAATAAAATCAGCAGCTATGGATTTGGTGAGGCCAATGACAGCAGCTTTGGAGGTACTGTAGACGCAGCGGTTCACAACACCTACAACCAAGAAGCACATGTCATTTACGCTTAGACAAAGACACCAAGCAAATATCTGACATAAGAAGATAAAAAAAAATTATCATACTTCAGTGGAGTTGATTTTTTTTTTTTACCTTTTATGCTTGAAGCAACAGAAGCCATGTTAATAATGTTTCCAGACTTTTTTTCCAGCATCTAGAGTGATAAAATAAAGCAATCTTTTATTAATCTATAACGGGTGAAGTTCCATTTTGGCAAATTAGCTTCAATCTCAGCAAAATAAAAATTTGTCAAGATGCTACCCTGATTTGTAGCTAGTTCAGAGGTTGGATTAGTGGCTGGATTAGTAACTGGACAGTCACAGTTCATCATGTCACAGGCTCAGAGTAATACAGCTAATCCCAACAGACAAAGCTTGAGAACAACTTTAGAGGCATACGTTGCTTATTTTTCCACAACATTCTACACTATGTTCTCTCAGCATTGAAGTGAGCTGCGTTGAGAATATAGCAGCATGGCGAAGAATCACCTTAGGCAGGAAAGCCTTGCACATGAGATACATGCTTCGCACGTTCACATTCATGGTGAAGTCCCAGTCTGCTTCTTCACAGTCCAAGATGGTGCCGTGGTGCACGAACCTGTAAGCAAGAAGCCACAATGGACTGCAATAGAGAATGTTCTTTTGGTGGCATTGCTGAAGCTATGAGCATAACATCCAACTCAAATGAATAAACTAGACTAAAAAAGGGGTTTTCTCTTAAAGGTAACACTGAATATTTGGTAAGGGGATTGATAAACATCATAGAATGCTGTTAAAGTGTAGCTCAAAAGGTGAGCACACATACTTTCATTGGAGTTAATTTGTTCTCCATGTTTAAATGGTTATATTCACTGATTAACATCACAAGAAAGGTAGAGTACCCTGCAACGTTGAACACCACATCAACGTGATCGTGCTCCTTTGCCAGAGCTTCCACTTGGTCCTTCTTAGTCACATCCACCACTTTAGTCCTGATTCCTGGTCAGAAAAATATATTAGTTAAATCTTTAAAATTGATTTATACCTACATACATTAGTGCCCAGATTTAGATCTGTGCATAGAAAATGTCTATTTATTATACCACAGTTACTAAGAAGCTAACTGTATTTCCTCCATATATTATGAAAAGGTTAGTTCAAATTAGCTAGGCCAAAATTAGTTAGGTCAAACAAAAAATTAGCAAATGCATTACTATAGTAAAATTTTAGGAGAAACTTGCTGTATTCTAAATCTAAGCAGACAAAAATACTTCAAAGTCAACACAACAGTTCTACAAACCAAAATCTCTTGTTATAAATATAAAGCTGTTTGTGAGTTAAAGAAGCAGTCATGAAGACCAAAATCAAAAATGTGGGTGGAATAAAAATGAACCCTAGATAGAAAACATAATTTCTCTGCCAGAAGAAAAAAATAAATGTACAACAATAAAAGGCAGTTGTTATACATTTACAGCTTTTTAGAAAAACCATTTGGAAAAAATGTGTGTTGTGTAATTGTACTTTGTGTTATATAACAGCAATTCAATTTTTACCATAATATGATCTGTTTGTTATCCAGACTTTATTTCTGTGGGATAGAACCGAATGACCCTTACTCTTCTTGCTTAGTTTAAATTTTTAGTAAGTTATCTTTGGAAGAACAGCATGCAAGCCTCTCTGATTTGGATTCAGAGGAATTCTTCACTCTTCAGCTAATGAGGCAACAGTTCTGCACCTATGTAATAAGCAAGTCTATAACCAATTAATCAGTTCATGTTGTGTTGTTTACATATCTAAAATGATCAAGAACAAAACATCTTGTTATGCTGCCAGTTTTAGGGTAGTTAGTAAACCTTTTAAAGGACTAAAAAACAATTTAAAAAAGGAGTTACTGCAATACCTCCAGTCTGTTTTACCCCAGTTTTCCAGCAGGTGGCAATCACAACAAACAGAAAAACTTCTTGCCTTCAAAGACGTCCAGCTCCTTCAGCTTCTCTCCATTTATGTCCGTGGCTGTGACATGAGCTCCCTCCTTTGCAAATGCCTGTAATTAAAAAAATACCTTGCATCACTAATGCGACATTATTAGAGCATTCTGATTTTCAAATCAGTAATACACGAAATTAGAGATTGTCTACATTTAAATTTGCAATGAAAAGGACACATAACTGATTTCTAACCTGAACTTGTTTAAATTTGTATTACTAAATACCTTTTATAGTGCACATTGAAACTGTTAGCAACCTGCACACCAGATGTTTGAATCTATAGAGGTGACTGTAATGAGTTGCAACTAAGTGAATTTATGGCTTCAATGTTCCATTATATCCAGAAAGCAACCTTCTGATAGAAGACTTCGGTACATCTTCAGGGACCATTGTGTTGAGGATTCAAGTGTTTTATTACCACTTTGGGGAGAGTATGACATCAGGGTTTTGCAAGAAGATTGGTCTGAACATATGTTTACCTCATCTCTGGGAATGCTGTTAGAGCATTCATTGAAAGCCCACCGACATTAAACGGGCTTAAATGAGGCGATTTTGCTTTCAGGAGCTTTAGACTTTTCAAAGGAAAGGCTTCACTTGTCGAACAGATTTTCGGAAAAAGAAAAAAAAAGAGAGACATTGTTTGTTTTTTTTAATAAAAGCACTTTACTATTGCTGCAGCGCGTCCAATCCCCTGTGCGGCAGCAGACAATACAATCACTTTCCCATCCAGACGGCCCATAGTTTTCACTGTGAAGAAGAGAAACCAAACAAACGGGGAGCACTGATCAGATATGAGCTCAATTTGATATTTGTTATTCTTCACAAAAAGTCAAACATCTGTGGGATTCATTACACTGTCTGTGAGGTCTTATATTATACCTTTGCCTGCAGTAAACTGTGAAGACAATACCTGCTGACCAAGAAGTAATGGGTGACACGCTATTTCTTTTTAAACACTGCAGTTTGAAAATCTTAGACACTTGAACAAAAAGAAAAAATAAAGAGCAATTTAAATTCCTCACAGATTAGCGCCCTTTTAAAAGGGTTTGATCACCAATTTCATAAGCTCTTAGCAGACAGTATTCTTTTATTGTGAATTGTAAATTAGTATACCACTGAAAAGTTAACTGTATATGTTCTTTATTCTGTTTTTATGCATTGCATATTTCTATCTTTGTGTGAATCCATTTGCCTATCACTTTGTAAATGTTGCACAAAAATGTCCCAAAGTAAAAATGAGATAGATTTTTTGAGACATAAATCAATATTTTTCAGTCATTTATTTCTACTAATTGCGAAGATTGTTGCTTACAGAAAATGAGAAACTGAAAATTAGTTTTGGAAAAAAAAAATTACATTAGATGGTTTTTAAAAACAGAAATGTTATGGTCAAGTGGTTGGTCAGCACTCATTCGCCAACATAAGATCAATTTTTTGTTGATCTTATGAAATATTCTATTTTTCTCAGACACCACAAACCCATAATTTACCAAAAAAAGGAATAGGGTGAAGCCAAGCTTATTCTTGCCTACCTCATTTTATACCCAACAACCTACCAAAATATCTTCACAATCCATATATAAATCTACATAGCGTAAGATTTTATCATTTTACATTTTAAACCTTTTTTAAAGCTCACCAAGAAAGGACAAAACTTAAAATCATCATTCAATTCATTCCACAGTTTCACACCAATAACTGAAACACATCTAGACGTTTCTGGCTTTGGATTCAGTTAGATTATAGGCTGTAAAGAAAATAGATAACCAAATAAACATTCTTATTTAAAAATGGTAAATGAGCTAGAGTCACAATTTTCATGCATTAATGTAATATCTTACTACTTAAACAGGAAAACGTGAACAGCATGTCTGAACAGCATGAAACCTTTTGCATGTAGATTTCGTCTACATTAAGACAGCGTCGCAAAAAAAAAAGAAAAAAAAACGTAAGCCGAAATGTGACAACAGTCAGCGGATATGTAATAACTTTTACTGGAAGAAACAAGAAAAAAAATGTTTTGAACTTTAGGTGCAAACTCACCGTCGTCTTTTCGACTGAGACAGCTGCACTAAGTAAAGATACACGTGACTTCCTTCTTGCGCAGTGATTGGTTGGAAAGCCGGAAGTGGCTCTGTAACGGTAAAAAGAAAACTCCTTCAGTAACTCCGAAGTCCTCTCATGAAAGACCTACTGCATGGTCTGGAGGTGTTGCACAGTAAAAATTGTTACAAATTATTCACAGCTACTAAGGCCGTCAGGATGCTAAATTGGCTCTTTAACAATGTTTGCATACTGTAACCAGCAGGAGTCAGTGCTGTTCTTTTAGTTTGGAGGCTGAAAAGCTAAGAAAAAAGATATTGTTTAAAAAGTTGAATGACATGAAGGAATAATGCCACTTTTTTATGTTACTGAGAGCCACATCATTTATTCATCACTCTGGAGGAGATAATTTATGTTTTTCATTTTTTAGTTTGTGATTATTATTATTATTACAGAAAAACATCTGTATTCCAAGAGTCTCTAGACTAATTAAACACAATCTCAATCGGCAACCTCTATGTACATCTGTGTCATTTGCTTTCAGAGGCACTAACATACAATATATAATGAAACATTCACTTGCTGTAGAGCTTATCATTGGCCTCGGTAAGGAACTTGTCAAGACTGACCTTTGATATCTGGTCAAAGTTCTGCATGAGGCTGTGCATGAGGATAAAGGCCCTTAAAATCTAAACCAAAGAAAACACGTTTAGGTCAATAAATGTTGTGAAAACTGGCATAAATTGGTGAGATTTTTCCAGGTTAACGCAGAAAATGGATCATTAAAAACCTGTGAGACATAAGTAATCTTGTATTTTGATTTATTGATGATTATAAAATAAGTAATATTGTATTTTGATTTGTTGATGATTATACAAAGAGTTTGATGTAATGAAATGTGAATCAAGGGATGAATAAAATTATGAATTGATTATTAAAAGAGATTATGTCTGGAAAATTTAAAGGTGATTGTGTTTAATGGTTTATGATGATCATACATCATATATAGAATTGTAACTGAAGTAATCATACATTGTGTGAAGCATTTTGACATGAAATTCTCAGAGAGCTGGTCAGTAGTCAGTCCATAAGAGTTGAGAGGTTTGGGGCGGGGCTGGCTATTATGCAATAACAATGTCTAAAGTATCAGGAAATAACTAAAAATATGCACTGAGGGAAACTAGTCTCATCCCAAGCAGTTTGTAGTGGTGACAGTAAAAAGATCTCTCTCATCAAGAGGAAACCTCCAGTAGAACCTGACTGTTGTGGTCAGCCACTTGCCATAATATTTGTTAGACATTGAAACATATAGCAAAGGCTAAAACATAACCAACTTTGTGATATTTAATAAATGTATCTATCCATATTTAATGAACATGATTATGTAAGATAAAAAAGACACATTCCTTTACTTCAATCAACTTGTATCGTTCTTTGATTAAAAACAATACATTAATTCTAGTTAATATCTTAGTAGAATTTTCTAAAATTGCTTAGTGTCATTAAAATATATATCTTTTTTGGCATGCTCTTCTTTTATCCCATGCTAATTCAGCTGTTTGTCTCAATGCTTGTGACCCTTAAGAATATACACTGCCTGGCCAAAATAAAAGTCGCCACCTGGATTTAACTAAGCAAATTGGTACAAGCCTCCTATTGGATCTAGCAACATTGTGTGCCCAAAGAATGAGG
>CAEGAE010035592.1:0-11487 GCA_903067095.1 Girardinus metallicus | reverse complement strand
TATATTGAAAGATGCTGCAGTAGAATAGTCTCACCATAACACAATGTTTGCTTTAAGACTGGCTTATATCAACACAGAACTGCTGGGTAAAGTGAATCTGACTGGTGAACAGTCAGAGACAGTTCTGTTGTTTTACAAAAACATAATTATCACAGACAGAACATCCTGCAGATTAAAAGCTCACCACTGTTGTTCTCCTGGTAAGGACCGCTGCACTGGATGGAATTATTTCTGGAAAATCCCCCCATCACCATGGATACCTGCAGAACATCTCACTTCATTTTTTTAGCCCCCCAAAAAGTAACTAATAGAAGGATAAAAAAAATCTGTGCGTATATTAAAGAAATCATACTTTGAGCTAACCTAAAAAAAAAAACCTCTCATTTGTTACAGCTATATTTATTAGTTTTGATTATTTGATCAAAACAGCATTTTCATCCATCCATCCATTACCATTCACTCTTTTCCCTAAATGGGGTCATGAAGGCAGCTGCTGCCTATCTCCAGAGGTCAACAGGTAAGAGGCGGGGTCACCATGGGCAGGTTGCCAGTCCATCACAGGACAACACAGAGACAGACAGGACAAACAACCATGTACACACTCACATCCATGAGAATTTAGAGAGGTCAGTCAACCTGACAGTCATGTGTTTGGACTGTGGGAGGAAGCCGGAGAACCCGGAGAGAACCCACCATGCACAGGGAGAACATGCAAACTCCATGCAGAAAGACCCGGGGCTGGGAATCGAACCCAGAACCTTCTTGCTGCCAGGCAACAGTGTCTTAGTAACATATTCTGTATGCTACCAATAGGAGCCGCCACTGTGCAGCTGCTCTACATTTTCATTTAAAATAAATCAAAAAATATTTACTTTTCCAGAATCAGACATGAACATTTATGTCTACGTTCAAAGTGTTACTCAACAGCAAAATCTTCTCAAAAATACATTTTATTCTTTAACACTTTTCATAAACAAAAGCTATAGGTTTACAAAAGCTAAAATCTAGATTTTGTGACAGTGAAAATCTAAATTTTGACTGTCTTTACTCCTAGAAATAAAGACAATTTCTCATTTGAAAGATCCAAATTATTATGGTGTATTTCTAAAGCAAATGCTCCTTTTCATGTACCAGAAAATACAAAATAAGACACTCAAGTCCTCAGTGCTGTTTCCAACATACACTTCATACGGAAAATAAAACGACACAATAAATATGGCAGAGCTGTTTTAACAAAAAAAAAAAAAATCAGATCACGGTGTTTTGACTTCTCTTAATTAAAAGTCTGTTCCTTCCCAATACAATTTACGATTGAAGCCAAAGTTCTCCGACGAATGTAGATGTTTTCAGACAAAAAGGAATCAGAAAATGAGTTTGCTGTGCGTTGGTTTTGTGTGTCCATTTGCCTTTGGGGAAGTGCAGCCCCTTGTTTATGGGGCTTTTTTCCTGTGTCTTTGTGACAGCTAAACACAAGCCCTTTCTCCAAACAAATGGCAGTTATGTATGAAGAGGCGTCGGCCCGGGCCCAAACCGTAGAGATGGCTTCTCTTTGACAGCTGCTTTCATCTCGTTATTATTCCTCCTTCACACTCAAGGATTTTTGGGCTTCCCAAAGTATTTCTTTTGCCGTCTCCTTCCTCTCCCTCCCTCTGTCCTTCCACTGGCACTGTGCTGTGATTGGCTGTTATGACAGACTTGTCGCCTGGCTGTCAGCTTCCTCTGAAGCTCACTTTAATTACTCCTTTTCACTAACATGACATGTTCATGCACAGATGCATGCAAACTTGTGCACACATTGGAAAGTCACTCACAAATAGGCCCGCTGATACACAAACTGGCGCGTTGAGCTGCACACTGTGCTGTGCTGGCAGTAATAGTGGAATAAGAATGGTGATTGAACTCTCTGCCAGCCAAACTACCTCACACAGCAGACCTCCAGATGTTTGTCAATGTTGACTCTGTTTCTTTCGTCAAGCTTTGAAAACGTCATTTGAAATTGTGAAGGCCCAGACACTGCTGGGCTTGATGAGCTCAGATCAATGTGGCACCCTGCTGTGCCGAGCGCTGAATAGCCAATTAAAGCCATTGAAAAGGAGGAGAGGATGAAGGAGTGAGGGTTTGATTAGAGGAGGATGATGAAAGAAGACGGGGTAAAGATCCAGCAGTGATTGCTCTAGCCTGTAAATGTTTAATATTCTGCGTCATAAAAGTGACAGTGATGACCCATTCTGCTCTCCTTTCTTCTCCTTCCTGTCTCCAGAGGGACGCATTCAGCTTTGCTTGCATTAACAAAAGGCAGCAGTGCACTGGGTTGAGACCTTGACTGATTGAGGAAATCTAAGACAGATGTACAGCTTTACTAGGAATAGTGAGGAAAACAAGAAGAAAGCCTTGTCACATGCCAATTTTAAACCATCTGAGAGGGGTTTCACATGGTCTGCTGTTTCTTCCTCCGCTTTGCTTCCTTCTGTTTTCATCTGTTTCTCCTCCCTTCCTACATTCCTCTTCAGTCCCTGATCTCTTACTTTTCTTCTCTCCTGTGCACTTTCTTCATTATGCTGATTTATTTAATATCTTAATGTATTTATTGCAGTTTCCACATATCTGCCTGGCCGCTTTTTAACTTATTGTGTCCTTTTTCAGCCTTGCATCTGTCCTCTTTGGTCATTCGTCCCTCTGATATTCCTCTCTTCTAACCCAGGTACTCTGCCCTACGACATCAAAATAGTGATTGCTGGGAACCATGAGTTGACCTTTGACCAGGAGTTCATGGCAGACCTCATCAAACAGGACTTCTACTACTTCCCGTCAGCCTCCAAGCTGAAGCCTGAGAATTATGAGAATGTCCAGTCCCTGCTTACCAACTGCATCTACCTGCAGGACTCTGAGGTCACTGTGCGAGGCTTCAGGATCTATGGTTCTCCATGGTGAGTGACTGCAGCTCTCTGCACAAGTCAACAAGTCTGAAATGTGTAACATGGGATCTCTGTCCTGCTTGGCTGCCATGCTGAGAATGAGACAAAGATTGTGATGCGATGAGGGTGGAGGATTACTTGGTTGGGTGAGTGAGTCCACAGCCAGCTTCACAAATGAAACCAAGCATAAAATTAAGAGCATGTATGTGTATACAGTTTACTGATTTACACCAGTCTGATAAGAATTCTCCACTCAGACGTTGTTCCTACAGTTTTGAGGAATGCTTCATCAGATCAGAGTCAAGAGGTCAAGTTTTAATTAAAATAATGATAAAAAAGTCATTTTTTTATCATCCCCAACGGTTCAAGAGTGGAATAGAACAACCAGACATAAAAACAAGTTCACATCAGCTAGACTTGTTGGGCCTGCTTTTATCTGCATGTGTTTGGCATAATCTGCTTTGTAAGTCCCACACAAAGCCTCAATGTTTCCTTTTCTTACCCATTAAATAGTCAGGGTACATCTTCATGTTGTAACTAGTGGGTATATTAAAGTGACCTCATCCAGTACAGTGTTGTAACGAGTGTGTCCCCCATCTTGACATAACCTTATGTATGTTCTGGTGAGCGCTCCATGAAGTGCTGTAGTTCATAATTAGCACATCACTGATGATGATAAGTTGGTTTGGATCATCATCAATACAGCAGTAAGAAAACCAGGAGAAACATGCAAAGAAACACATATTTCCATTATCCCCAGGAGGTGTTAGACCTGGTGAATGTTGAGGTTACTCCACGGTGGTGTGTGTTAGACCTGGTGAATGTTGAGGTTACTCCACGGTGGTGTGTGTTAGACCTGGTGAATGCTTTAGGACTGCCAGCAGATTCTTGGCCTTCCAAAACATAGAAATCCAAAGCAGTGTTGTACTCAGACGGTGTAAACTATTAAAAGAACATATTGATGATATGATGATGGTGATACATTTTACTTTGGACAGACATTTCACCAAAGTATTAAAAGTAAAACTTTCAAATGAACAATGTTTGAAAACAAATGTCTGGAAAAACTTCATTTTTCCAGACATTTCATTTTACTCAAGCCTGAGACATTTATGAAAATGTTGCTTGTTCTGTTCTGTTTGGTAGAACAGAACAGAACTTTTATGTTCTGTTTATTTATGCTCGACTGTTTGCATAAATGTTTTAAAAAAGAAGAGCTCCTTTTTACCTTTGGCCTGGCTTTTCTCTCAGGCACCCTGTGTTTCTAGTACTTCAACAACATGAATGTGTGTGTTTGGTCCTTTATGTGTGCGTGTGTATTTGTGTGTGATACAGGATAATTGAGTTGGTGTAATAGCAGGTTTCCCAAAGCGGTGCTTAAGCTGGTGTATAGTGAGCTGGACAGTGCAGCAGAACTGGGAGTCAGAGTGAGAGGACAGAAAACTGACGGGGAAGGAATTCCAGGACTGAACCAGACCGGACCGGACCGGACTCAAGAAGTTAGAGCACCGTGTAAACATGGAAGATCTTCTGTTCACCACCTGGTCATGGTTGCTGATTGTGATATGTGAGTGTGTGTGCCTCTGGTAGCCTTGGGGTGTGGTTTAGCAGCACAAAGGCGCTCCAGCTGGAGGTTCACCCCTCCACCCCCCTCACCACCACCTACCCTTGTCTTTTCTTCTGTTGTTCTTGCCACCCTGCCCCTAACAGCCCTGTTCAGCTGATGGTCCTGCATATTGAAACCTCTCAAGTCACAATTTTCACAACGATCAGAACGCTGGCAGCACCACCATCTTCCCTCCCTACAGCTACAACAGCCACCTCCACCCGTCTGCCTGTGTGTCTGTTCACTCATACCTGTAAAGAGGTGTGTTAGCTGTTTAGCGATGGTTAGCCTGTGAATGAGCCAGAAGACTTCTGGAGCAACAGAAGATTAAAGACTTTTAGACAGAATGTAAACACTGCTGAATACTAAGCTAAAGTAACACAAATAACGTGATGATGTGATTTTGGACATCATTTTAAAATTATGGTGTGAAATGTGTGGCATATTAAATGCTGACATGGAGTGGTTGAATCCTGAAGACTTAAGTAATACTGTCATTTTTCTGACATGTTTGGTTTGCCATAAATATTTTTGAACAATTATTTTTCCTCTGTATTTTAGCATTTGAAACTATTGGCATGAGCCTCCTCAGGCTATGATGATGCAATATTTGCACCAAAATGTAAAACAAAAACATACTTAAGGATATAATTACTTTGATTGTAAATTGTAATTATGGGAGATCAATGGCAAGTGAAAGGACAAGATTAACAATTACGCTTTTAATGTAATTTATTGAACAGAGCACAAAGAGAAGAAAAAAACCTGAAGTAAAAATGAAAACATAAGACCATCTCCTTAAGAAAAACTGTGCCATGCAGTGCTGTAGGAATTATAGTTCAGTCTTTATATACTTTCCACCTCCTTGCTGAGAAAAAAAAATTCACAATGGTGTAACGGAAGGAAGAGTAGAGTAAGAGTAGAGGAACTTCATCAGCATCCTCCTGTGGGTCACAAACCATATCCTGATGATGTTGGAGCGATGAGAACTGCCACATGCCTGCTGCCTCTTCTTCTGGCTTCTCTGCCCAAGTCCTTGTCAGCTTTTTCTGCCAAAAATTGATTTAGACCCATTTTCCGTCCAATGAAATTTAATTTCTGCCTGAAAGGACTTTATTTCACTCAAATGGATTATATGATATAGATAAGGTTGACAAATATGAAAAGCGGTAAAATGTGCTTCTCTTTTTCCCTTTTGTGATTTCATGTAGGCTCACATAGGCATGTAGGAATTACATACATAAAAATGTCCACAGCATTTCAACTGCAACAAAAGTAGGCTTTACAGATTCTGAACACCTAATTGTAGTTTGTAAATGGTTGACCGAGATTTCTTGTAAAGCTGTCTTTAAATGCAAGGGATACTGGACATTTGTTTGGCTGGTGGGCATAACATTCAGTACCAATGCTATGCCCAAACATAACAAATGCAAAAAGATGACTCGATTTCAACTACTTAACTACAAAAGCCTAGAAGAAATGATAAATTAATTAAGCTTAAGTTCCTGCTGTTTTGATATCCTACCCACACCTTTTCTTAAGAGAGTCCTGCCTGCCATTGCAAATGATCTGAGTCAAATAGTTAACTCATTCCTCTCATCAGGTGTTTTCATCAGTAGGAAAGTGTTTAAATATGCAGATGATGCAGTTATGGTTAGTCTGCCGAACAGCGATGAGGCCCGCGGTGGAGGATTTGATCATGTGGTGCGAAGCTCACCTTTACCTGCACACTGAAAAACAAAGGCAGTGGATTTTACGAAGTCTGCTCACTCTCTCAGACAAGAATTACATTTTAAGCTGGTGAAAATGTAATTATATATCCAGTTAGAGATCACATGATGAAATTTTATTCTAATTTGAAAGCATTTCTTAAAAACTACTGCCACTGCATTTTCTTGGGAAGTTAGAGGTTTTTGTTGATAGAAAAATACTGAGTCCTTTAAGTCTTTTACTGAATCAGTTTGAAACATTTTCTATCATGGCCTGGTTTGGAAATATCTGAATACACTAGAGCCAGAGACATACCCAGATACCCAGATGGTGCATCCCTGTGTCCTCACAATTTAGTAATGCTATATTAATGTGCATATTGATGCCATCCGTATAGTAATGCTGCACTGATGAACAGTCTGATGCACAGGAGGCCCTTTAAGTTCTGTTTTACTGCTAAATCATGATATTTATACCAACACAATTTAGCTAAAGTGATGATAAATATGACCATGTACATATTGTGAGAATAAGACATATCTCTGGTCTAAGACAATGTTATTGTTTACTCTAAACAATAATAAAAAAAACGATTTGTACACATTAACACTATCATTTGTTGGAAAATATTTTTTGAAACCTAACTTGTTACTCGGAAATGTAATTGTATTTTCTCTGAAACTGCATTATACATTCTCTGAGTGCCACAGATCTGGGCTCTTCAGTATATTAGAAATGTGTCCTACTCATAATTTAGCAACTTAGACTCTCAGAAACATGGCTGTTCCTCAGCAAATGACATCTGAGTCATTAATAATAATGAGCTACATGGCAGGGACATACAGTTTCACACATTCTTTTGTGAGACCAAACACAGAAATGAGTATGCATGTCTCATTCTGTCCAGTTATTTCGTTAGCAGCCTGTTAACCTCACACCCATGTCTTATGATAATAATAAGAAAAAAGTCATTATCTTTGCTTAAAGGGAATTTTCCCTCCGGTCTGAATTTATGTGAGCCTTAAGAGAATAGAGAGCAACTTCCCCAAGTTATATTCCAGTAGAAATGAAAAAAGTTAACGTGGCAGTATTGTGTATTTTCTAGGCACATAGTGCAATTTCATAGCACAATCAAATAACTATGTTACCTTCAGATGTTGTAAAAATGCGATGTGTATTAAATATGACTTAAAAGAAATTTGACTTTGTAATTTAACACTTTGAAATTGGGCTTCCGTCTCTTTAAGAAACTCCTGCTCTTTCTGACACTCCACCTTCAGGAAGCCATTACAACATGGCTCCTCTATTAACCCTTTAGCAACGTTTTACCAGCGTTGAACTGAGAAGTAGCTCCTATGATTTTAGCAGATGTGCAGCTAGTCTGCGTTAGGGCTCAACTTCCCAGATCCTATGATATACCATTTTTTCATTTGTCAAATTCAGTGGCAAATCAAACTTTGCCAATCCTGACCTTGGCCTGGGTCAGGATTGACATGTTCTGACAGCAACTTGTGTATTAGACCTTTGCAGATGCTCAAAATGAGTTTTTTTTTTGTCTTTCTCTTTGAATATGCTTCCAAGATGCTTGAAAATAGGAAATTCTCAGTCAGCTGATTTAGAGGACAGTAAAGATGTCCATATATGTTCATAGTATATATTTTATATATATGTTCCATATATATAAAAGGTAAAAGGAAACAGTCCATTTGTTGATTGGGGATATGAGTGACTGGAGACGCAGAGCTGGAGATTCTGTTTTCCTTTTTAAATGAAAACAGCGAAAATGTGCCGTTCCCCACTGCTCCACCAGAAATAATTAAGGATGGAGATGCAAAAGACTCCTTAATTAGATTTTTTAATTATTGAGGATTCACTTCTCCTTCTATAGTGTCCCAATTAAGAAAGCTCATCAAAAACTAAAGAGATGAAGAGAGACTGTTTTTCTTTCTTGTTCCTCCTCCTTTCTGTCTTGTCCCCTCCTCCTCCTCCTTCTCTTATTCCTCCACTCTTTCATTTTACATAAACAGACTACCTGCATTCTGTCTGATGGCCTGTCTGCACAGATGAGCAGGAAATAGAGGGGATTCTTTCTAGCTTTAATTAACTAGCTTTTTTTCATGGGTATGGTTAAAATAAAGAGAGAAGAGAGTAGGGGGTTGGGAGGGGACTGAGGAGAAGTAATGGTGGCATGAAAGTGTTTCCTTTCATGATAATGAGTCTAACGATGGTAGTGATGGCATCAACATTAAACTGTTTCTCTTTTTAGATGTTCATTTTAGACTCTCTTGCTGACCAAACTTTCCCAGAAAAAACAATGAATGCTGGGAATTATCTTTCAGTTTATCTTGGAATTTGAAACTTGGAATGAGATCAGATTAACAGTTTCTCATATTGAAAAGCTCAACACATAAGCTTGAAATCTGATAATGTCACTTTCATTGGTGTGGTGTGTCCTATTCCCAGTGTCTCTAGCTATAGTTACAATAGCGTTTCTGTAGTTTCTATGGCAACTGTGTGGTCTATAAGTCTACATCTGCTTTTCTGAAGACTGTTGGTATTTTTTCTAGCATAAATAAAGATTTATTGATCAATTCCTAACAAAATGTGTACATAAACTCTAACTGTCACACCTTTATCTTTGCACCAGCCGTCTTGGCTGTTGTGGTCGGGTTAGCTCAACATACAACATTCCAGCTTCTGAAACCATTCAGTCTCAGAACTTCTGAGTATAAATAGAACTAATGGGAATGTGCCGCGGGCCGCATGGTGGAGTAGTTGGTGACGATGCTGTAGATGTTTTGTTGGTTCTCTGTGTTGGGACACTCCCAGTTTGTTCCCACAAACTTATTACAGGATTATCTACAGTTTGTGATGCATGTATTCATTTGTAATGTTTAATTTGATCTGTATTGTACAGCTACAGTAATGAAGGAGTGGACAATATTAATATGAGGATACACAGGTTAGTTTACAAAAAGACAAAAGAAGTACCTTGATTTATTTCAAATTCAACATTAACAGATTTTAATCTAGTTCTATAATTTTTTATTAAAGTATAAATACCTATTTATACTTATGCATTTGGCTAATTTTCAAGCTAATATATAACAACCTTTGGCTATTTTTGATGGTAAATTAAATGTCAAACATTTTAAACATAAGTTTTCATACATTTTAAAAGATTAAAAGATAATCAAATATTCACATAACAATTTAAGCCTAATGACAAACAGTCCAGGTTTGTAATTACAGTGACGCAGGGTCAAAGGTGACACACATGTTTTGGGATTTGATGAGAAAATGTTTTTTTCCAAGTCTTCAGACTTGGTCCTCACTTGGAGTGAAAGACTTGAGGCTAGACCTGTTCTGGTTCCGGATGTTTGTTACTGGTTTCACAATTGGTGAGTGTAAAATGTATTTATGATGTTTCTGCTAATGGACTTTGAGCTGCCATGTTGCTGAAACATGTTATCCAAATAGAGTTGATTGAAACTTGATTGATAGACATGGAGTCATCAATACACTTGCTGCTGTGGAGGCAAGTCAAGACTTGACACTAGACTTGAACTTCATCTTTGGCTCCATTTCTTCATTTCTTCCAGTTTCATTTCATATCCTTCTCCCAATAAAATCTTAATAAAAGAGGCTTCGAACCATGAACATCAATAAATGGACATGGAAGAAAAAAAGACAAAAAAAATAGTCTTTTTTTACCCATTGTCCCCACCCTCTCATGGCTCTTTCTCCACCTCCTCCTTCCTTATTCTGTTTTCCAACTCTTCTTCCATTTCATCTTTATCTTCCTCCTAAGTTCTGCTAGTCTGCCGGCCTGTTGGCGAATAAACAGTTCTGGAAAGAAGGAAGAGCAGACAGGAGGACATTTTAGTGTGTTGTTTCCCTGGAGGGGTTTCTCTTTAAATTACCTGCTAAATGGCCTCAAGGGGCTGAGCTTTAACATGCGTGGGTGTGCATGTCAGCATTTGTGTGTGCTTTTGTGTTATGGCCCGCTATGGGGCATTCTCCTCTATTTCACACATGACTTCACTCCCCAAGGCATGTGGCACTGTTGATGGGGGAAGGAAAGGAATTAAAACGATTCTGTCCTTATGTTCCTCTGCACCTCCCCTTCCTGCTGCTACATGCACGACACACACGCTGTCTCACACACATGAAGACGACGCAGTGATGTTCATTAACCGTGTAACCACCCAGACCCAAAGTAACCATAATGTTCGTGCTCTAAACCAAACGCCTGATCAGCAGTGATTCAGAACCACACAGCTAAAAGATCCCTTGGAAACCGTCTTGTACTCTGTACATGTCACAAGGTGCTGTTTATTGTGAGACGAAGCTCACTGCCTTAGTTTGTCACACTGCATATTACTGAGCTTTGTCCTGTGCAGGTTTTCATATTACAACTAATAATCTATCAAGTACAGAATATGAGTTTGGAGAAATAGATTTTTCTCATTTCAGCCACTTTCATGCATACATTTAATAATAATGATCTAAAAACTTCAGTCACTGTGACTCCTGGTAATTGTTGGGGTTAGTGACCACAACTCGCCTCAAGTGGCTGACATCCATGAATACTTGAGACTTCCTCTACAGCTGCCCATTTCAAGGTTTCAAACCCCAAATATACCTTGCTATGTCTACTGCTGTGGTGTTCCTCAGGGCTCAGTCCTCGGTCCCATCTTCTCCATCCTTTACCTCCTGCACCTTGGTCAGGTCATCAGCCTGAATGGCTTTGTAGTTCCTAGTGTCTTCAGTTATACAACATATTCTATGAAACTCAGATTTTTTTTTTTAAATCTTTCTTTTTAATAATGTTAAGTTCTAATTCCTTCAGATTGCACAGATACTGTAGCCTTAGGAGGAATTAGGATGAACAACCTCTGGTGATCATCATTCATTTTCACCGAATCCTCAAATCCCCCAAATTATTAGTGCTTCTTACTATAGCTATACTTTGGGAAATTTGATTTGAAAAAAATACTGTTAAAATTAGCTTCACTTTGAAGTGACTTGTCTTTTCAGTGAGATGGATGGCTGTGTACTATGACTTTATGATAAGCACCTCAAAGAATAAGACATCCTGCTTCAAAAAAATATTACCAGTCATAAAAAGTTGCTGTTACATTAGTCATTAACTCTTTACCAAAAAATAATACCTGGTCTGCACTCAACAGTTTTAAGAAGCCAGCCTTTTTTCTGGAGGTCTATTGAAGCCAGACACAGGCGGGTAAGGATTTA
>CAEGAE010035587.1:0-35573 GCA_903067095.1 Girardinus metallicus | reverse complement strand
AGGGTTGAGGTCAGAGGAGGATGGTGACCACACCATGAGTTTCTCTCCTTTTATGCCCATAGCAGCCAATGACACAGTGGTATTCCTTGCAGCATGAGATGGTGCATTGTCATGCATGAAGATGATTTTGCTACTGAAGGTACGGCTCTTCTTTTTGAACCAGAAGCTTCAAATAACTGTTTGCTGCTTTGTAAGGGCATTTTAGCAGCTGCTCTCTTAATCCGATGAATTTGTTTAACAGAAACCTTCCTCATTATGCCTTGATCTGCACAAACCCATCTTTGTTCTGAATCAGACACAAATCTCTTCACAGTACGATAACGCTTCAGTTTTTATTAAACATCTAATGTTTTCATATCTTGTCATACTGCACTACACTACCTGATGATTTTCGTCAGCAGTGAGATCCTTTCTCTTTCCAATATTGCTTGAAACCTGAGGCCTGCTTAATAATGTGGAACATCCTTCTAGTAGATTTCCTTTAATTGAGCTCACAGACAAACTAATCAACCAGCTCTCTGAAATTAATTATAGTGATTCAAAGAGCCCTGACACACAATACCATCTATAAATTTAATAGCACAACAAAAAAAATTATCTTTATGACACTTAAATCCAATTTACATAATAATTTGGAACATGATGTAGAAATAGTTCGACCTGAACCTGGTGTAGACTTGATTTTCATCACATAACTACGCCAATGACAGCACACTGCGACTCTTCGAATATAAAACCTTAGCATCTTCTCTGAGACCGTGTTGCTTTCCTCTTCCTTCAACATCATCTATCCAGCATTTTAGGGCCGGACAATATGGCTGAAAAACATGTCACAATATAAGTGTTCCATATAAAGTCAATATCAATAATCACCGATTAGTTTTCTGTTTTAAATATCCAAAATGCTGCCAAACTGGTGGTGTGACCTTTCCTATTTAAGCATAATTTTCGGTATATGGCGCCGTTTTTTTATTTTCAAGCCGTTCTGAGGCATGGTGGTGAAACCTTAGACTGTTGCCGTGCAAGTTAGGCAACAGGTTGTTGCTAGGTAACTAAAGAATGATTGAGTTGCTAGGTAACCAAAGAGTGAGCGAGTCAGTTGATGCCACCAACTTTGCTTAGCTGGTTGTGAGAGGATCTCTCCGTCTACATCTCCCAGAATGCTGTGTGGTTCTGGATCAGAGTTCATGAATAGTCTAAATATTAAATATTCTGTCAGACATATTATCCATTTATCCTGATCACATGTCTATATATATATATATATTTATTGTCCCGTCCCCTTAGATATAATCATACTCTGAATATGTCCCAACAATCTCTTACTTTTAAGAACTTTGTCTCCACTGCACAACTCACCACTGTCTTCCTGTCCTTGTATGCTATGCAGTGCCCTCAAACAATTTTCTACCAACTTAACTTCCTCATACGGCACCACAGTTCCTCTGCACAAAGACACAGGATTACTTCTTCTATACTTCTCCATCAGCACTGTCAAAGTAAACATTAGATCTGTTGTTCACTCAGCACTAACAAGAGCAATGCTAACTATTCAGCCTTTCTCTCCATGATATGATGATGTTTGTTATTTTTAAGCCCTCTGTTTGTATGTGGTACGGCTCTGCTAATCTACATTGGTTCCCAAAATACACCCACATTCATCCTTTTACAATTAAGATTGTGTTAAACCATCTTTATGCCAATGGCGCTACACAACTAAATTGAATTGAAACAATCTGCTTGACGTAATATTCATCTGGATCCAAGATCCTGAGCTGGACAGTAAATTAATAATATATATCACGATATACAAATGATGAATATCAATAGATAATATATCCAATAGAATGCTCAATTTCACTGAACTCCGATTCAGAACTGCACAGCATTCTGGGGGATGTAGGCAGAGGAAAGACTTTAGCCACGCAACCTCTCACGGTCAGCTGAGCAAGATTGGTGGAATCAACTAACTCACTCACTGGTTACCTAGCAACTCACTCACTCACTGGTTACCTAGCAACTCACTCACTCACTCTTTGGTTACCTAGCAGGTTGGAAACTTTTTAGAATAATCTTCAACTTGACTTTTTTCCAAAATATTATGTACATTTTGTGTCTCTAAATGAGTTTTATTTAGCGGGACTGCAGGCAAAAATGGCTCTTTGGATCGTAAAGGTGGCGGACTTAGAATGAATATTAGTCATTTTATAATATATTGGTATTGTTCCAATAAACAAAACTGGGTCGATATTAACCACCGATATTTATTTCCTTCCTGTTGCCATTTGTTTCTGGAAGGGGAGTGAACAAAGTTGGTCATGTGACAGTGAACAGTGATTGTGGGGAGTTTAACTGAAGCAAAGAAGGAGTGATGAAGTCAGCAATATGGTTGTTTTTTTCTCCCCCCAAAGTTTCAAAAGCAACAGCAACCTTAATATCGGCCCAAACGTTTACATCGGTGCATCCCTGATTAGAATGGCCCTATCAAAGTTCACACTTTATTCCAACTGTGGCGCCTTTCCAACCAATCTGAATGAACTTGAGCTACAGTCCAGTGAAGAACAGACATTTTATTCACACTATATATTGTATGAAATTAATATAGATATTTATAGGATCATGTTGCATTTCGTAATTTAATTTAAACTTTTTTTAAGTGGCATTCTTGTAGACAGCAAAGTAAGCTTTACATTGTACAAGCAGACATGTTTCTGCTATACACATGACAAATAAATGTTGAAATTAAATATTTTAGTATCTGGAAAGCTGTCAGAGACGTACTTTTAAAGACAAATTAATCAAAGGATGCTCCAATAAGGATTTATCTCAGGGTTAACTGAATCCAAATGCACTCCAAACTGCTCAGATTTATCTTTGTTAAGCATTCTGAAAATAACGAGCAGTCCACTTCCCAGTTATATTCTACTTTATGTTGTTAAAATCCAACTGGTTTGTGGCTGTGATAAGACATGGAAAAAGTTCTGGGTGTGTAAATATTTCTGGACCAACTGCATCTTCCGGTCTCTTCATCCTCCAACTGTAGTGAAACAGACGGAGCTGCTCTCCAGAGCACAAAGCCACAGATGTTCTCAAAAATCATCACAGAGACAGAAAATTACTTCAGTTATCTACTGACAAACCTCACCGGCTAACTGAGAACAATGCCGTGTGATGACGTTATGAGGCTGGCAATTAAAGATGTTATATTCAAGGATGCAATGAAGGAAAACAATCTCACTTTAACACTTTCTGTAATCTGCAATATAAACAAAAAGGGAAAATATGCATGATAATCCATCATGAAACATAATATTTAAATGGACTCAATTGGACTAAATAAAAATTCACATTTAAAATTTTTATCATTTTCGAGAGATATTTCAACGAGATAAAGTTTAAAGGATTTACTATAATTATTTTGATTTAAAAAAAAAAATATCAGCTGAAAGTTTCTTCCAAACTCTTCATCAGCTGTTTCTCTGCTTTATGGAGCAGAAAGGACAAGAGTCCAGAGGTTTACTGCTGTGTTCTGGCATAAAAAGCTGCAGAAACACATGATGCAAGCAGATGGAGGACCAGCTGTGCGTGGGTTTGCGTGTGTGTGTGTGCGTGTGTTCACGCTCTCACCTCTTGGGTTTTTGCAGGACTCCCTCCGTTCGGAATTCCTTTTCCTGCAGACGCGTCAGGAATGTTTTCATTTTTCTCCGCTGGTTCCGACATCTCAAAAAAACCTCACACACAACTTTTCCTAAACTTCTCCTCGGATTCGGGAAACTTCAATAAAACTTTTAAAGCTTTATATGTCGAAGGTTTTGCCTCGCTAACTCAGCTGAAAGACCAAAACTCGTTAATGATCCTTCCTTTTGCTGACAGCGTGATTACAGCGCGTCCACGTCCCTTGAGAAACATCAGATGTTTTTCTTTCCGGCGCACATGAAAAGAATTAGAACATCCATCCCCATTTCAGCGTTCCTCTGATCTGCTCCAAGATGCCAGAGCTGCTCTAATAAACCACTGCTGCATTCAAAGACCAACGGAAATCTGAATTACAAACAGCGTATCTTAAATTCCCTGGTAAATTATTGATAAAAAAAAAAAGAGGAGGGAAACTAACGTATTTGTATTCGGTATGCAACACAAAACATTTATCTGTTCATAAGTAATACACATTGTTTCATTCACCACTGCATGCAGTAAGTTTTCATGGTGAATTCTGTTTTACCCACATTTCATTGAGATCCTAAAGGCAACACCAGGCGTCATGTGATTCACAGCAGCAGGATAACGGAAACAGATAGTTTAAAAAAAAATCCTGAAATTTACAGAAAACATTTGTAAAAAAAATTTTAGCAAATTTGGTATACATGAACATGTTCTTGTTCTTCTTTCCTTGACTGTTGAACTGACACTAATTTGGTAAACATTTATGTTTGGAAAATTCATGATCATTTTGGAACATGAATGTCCAAAAAATGATCTAATGAATAAACTTTTTATCAAATTATTTTGATTTAATTATATTTTTTTCCCCCATAAAGTGACTAAAGAGGAGAGCAAAATGTTATGCAGAAACTTGAATGGAGCCAAGTTTTTATTTTGTATATTTTAAAGTTGTTAAAATCTTTTGTTACATTCAAGTTTGAAATAAAACCTTATGTTGAAGAAAAAAAAATACCTGAGACGACATTTGTAGTCATCTCAAGGGTTAACTACAAACGTGGCCATTTGTAGTCATGTACAAATGAGATTATCTTTGAAATTATCTTTGGTATTTCAGTCTAAAGAAACAGGAGCTGATGTGATCTTAGCTAAAGTCTCCAGGTTTACCATTTAGTTAACCTTTCACGCCATCTGCTGAGCGTATCTCTCAATGCTGCAACATGTGTTCTTGAAGACCTTCCATGACATCAGCAGTAAGTTTCTTTTTGCTTGAACGAGGATCTATTGATCCCACCTTACCATCAAAAATGTTGGGAAACATGAAATAATTCCCATGTAGGGATATGGTTTTAGGGGTAAAAACTATGTTTTCACTGTTTCTCTAAATTATTCTAGAACTATATTAGGGACATATAATGCTATTAACATGAGTTTTATTAGAAGTTGAGATTTGGACTGTTCTGTAAGACAGAAAAACTCAACAGATTGTAACGGGAAGGCAGCCCAACATCAGATCGATTCACCTCTGTTTGCCTCTGCACAATAAAAGCAGTGATTTAATCCAAGAACATATGAAAAGAGAAAGTTTTATCTTATTTGTTTAGTGGCTTCAGCAGCAGTTTGAGAAGTACAGGCATTCATACTAACATCGGTAAAAAAATCAATGGAAAACAGTGATATACTCTGCTTTGTAAAGCTTATAAGAAACATCAAATTAAAGATACAGAAACATGAGATGAGATCCTGCACAGTAATTTGGTTTATTATTCTCTTAAGGTTTTTATTCACTAAAAAATTATGTTTCTCATTTACATAATTGTATAACAGACAGCCAACCCCCTGATATGTTTGGTTTTACAGCATTCTGACAGAAGTTTAAGTCTAAAAACATCTGCTGTTTAAGATAGCTTTCTCTTTTTTTCCCCCAGAAGAAAAAAAAAATCAGTTTTAAACTCTTTACAGAAACATGTTGGACAACCACATATAAACTGTAAGGATTAGTTTAAAATTCATGTAGTCTGCAGACAAACTGTACAAAAATAAAAAATAAAAATTCTCTTCTAGTTATTCCAATGTTTAAATAACTTTAAACATTTTTACTTTAATCATATTTCAAAGAGGTTAAGTATACAAATCATCAGCTCAAAATCAACAAGTTAAATGAACAGCTTCCCAAAGATTTCCAGCATCGGGATATAATGTTTGGCCTGGTCCAATTTTAAAAATAAAGCAAAGCAAATGAATCTGCAAAGACAAGGTTATAAAACAAAATGGATACAGGTTTAATTTGCCATTTCCCGAAGACCAAACCCCCACAGAGTCTTCACTTCCCAAGCCCTCCATCATTCTCCCCAATGACCAAATCAAGATCATTCATCCCTTCATCTCATCATCCCTTCACCAATAAATCTTTGTGGCATGGTCCTTGCTGGTGAAGTTGCCATTAGCCAATTGCTTATTTTTTGGGCCAGCTGATCTATGGAAATATGTCAAATTAAGACCCAAATCAAGCCAAAATAACTCCTAATGACCTGCTGCTTGTAGATGATATTTAACTGATTCACGTAACCACATTTCTTCTACTAGATTACAGGATGATTTTAGGAAAACCTTTTTAATTAGTCAGTTTTTAAAGTGAATATAAAACGTCCTACAGCAAACATGCATATCCAAAAATATGGGTAAATGATAATTAAAAAAAAATACCAGAACCCATTTGAAAAGCTAATCATCTTTGTCATGTTTTAAAAAAATAGAAAACAATTAACACTACCCCATTCAGTTGTATTGCTTTTACATGCAACAGGCAGCTTTTATTTATTTATTTTTCACCTGAAACTAACTTAATCCAAAAGACAGAAACTGGTGCAGGCAGCTGGAAATAAAAGTGCAACTAAGGTGGAAAAGAGTGAGTAAAGTAAAGTAAAACTCAGTCAAACAAAGCTAAAGATTTACAACCTGTCTAAACATTCATAACATTTCCAAACCAAAAATCAACATGTTCTGCCCTCATGATGTGACAGAAAAGTGAACTCAACACAACAAAAACGCATCTTAATCATTTTTAGAGCAAATATCTTAATACACTTGAAATAAGACCAAACCAGCTCACAAGTAAATTTTCTGCCATAAATAGGTGCATGTTTTAAGAAAATAATTCCTTAATAGTGACAAGAAAAAGTAGTAGTTCACTTACACCGAAAAAAATAAAACTTGTGATCCAACTTTAAAAAATTTGTTAATTTGTTACAAGTAATCAAATTAAGTTAATCCACGTAAATATTTTAAGTTATATTATAGCTTGGCAAACTTAATGTGATCACATGTAACAAATTAACTATATTTTTTATAAGCTGGAGCTCAATTCTTTGTTTCAGTGCATAACAAGACATTTTTTAAATGTTATACGTCAAATAATCTGCCAGAGGAAGTAGTACTTTTTCATCAATGTTAAGAAATTATTGAGCTAAAGTAAACTACTTTATCTTGATGAAAAGTTACTTATAAGTTATTTGTGTCTTACTTTAAGTGTACTAACATATCTGCACTAAAAACTAGACCAAAAAAACTTGATAATATTTTGTGTTTTTGCAGTGAAGTGTTTTTTTAGAGGAGTTTGGGCCTGAATGGGTTGGGTCTGACTGAGGAATAGGCCCCGATGTGCGTGACGAGGTTGGGTTCCACGCTGTGCGCTCTTTCTCCGGGAGTGGTCCTGGCCTTGCGGTAAAGAACCATATCCTTGGCGTTCCCTTTATAGCAGAACGAGCCATCCAGGAAGTCCGCCACCTTTAGCGAGGCGTTGCCGGGGAAAAGCATGGCCGGGGTGCAGCACTCGGTTGCTGGGGAGACGGCGTAGAGCTGCGGGGAGATTCTCCGCACCTCCAAGAGGTAGTGCCTACCTATCAGCTCGGCGGCCACCATAAAGTAGAGGGTGAAGAAGACGAGGTGGTTGGCTGACAGAGTGAAGGAGCAGGGGTTACAGTAAGTGACTGACAGGAGGAGCGCGGTTGCCCCCACCAAACCGAGCCCCACCCACTCCAAGATGCGGTACGGCTCGGGGTTCCAGTAGTGCTGCAGCCTTTCAGGGTGATACAGCTTGACGTACAGCGTGTGGAGGGCGAACCGGCGAGAAAGCAGATCCTTAACCACTCTGAAGAAGTCCTCTCTAGGCAGAGCGTCGTCCTCCAGGAGAATCATGTTCTTGGGCTTGACCAGCTCCCACGCCTGGCGGAGACAGAACACGTAATCCCTCTTCTCCCTCTCGAAGGTGTTGGGTGACTCCCTGTTAGCCTGCTGCTCTTGAGATGAACGCCGTATGACCTTGAAATGACCCTCCAGCAGCTTTGCGTCCTGGTTTTCCTCCGGGCCACTCTCCACGTCACAAAGCAGCACCTCGGCGCATCGCCGACCCCCACAGCCACCTGCGATTCTGCTCAGCTGTCGCATCACCTGGAGCAGGTAATGGAAGTCCCGTCCCTCGTTGCGCCTGGCCGTCACCACGGTCACCAGCAGCTCCGGATTCTGGGCGACGTCGCTGAATCTGGTCGACTCCATTGGGGAGCTGCTCTGCCAGAAGTGCAGAGCGTCCTGGCCTCGCTCAAGGCTCTTCTGTAGGACCTCTTCGCTCATGGAGTTCAGGTACGTGAACCTAAAGAAGTAGTAGGAGTAGAGCAGGCGGTGGCAGCACAGAGGCAGGACGACGCAGAACGTGATGACGGACAGGGTGAGAGCTTGAGTCAAAGCGCTGGACCATCGCATGTGCTGACTGTAGAAAACCTTCCATTGACGCATTGAGGAAAACGAAGAGTTGCACTCTGTCGGCAGCTCAGATAACTCCAAAAAGCAATGAGGTCTGATCCGAGCTCTTCAGATCAACACTGAAAACGGTTTGTTTTGAGGAATTAGAGGCAGTGAAATCAGATAACTCTGCTGTGAACTGATAGCTCTGAGGAAAACTGATCCAGCTGATGGCACGTCTTCGTCTTGTAAACAAAGAGGTTCCAGGTCTGTCCTTGATTCCTGAAGAAAAATAGAGTTTTTGTTAATATAATGTCTGTACATCCTTAAATAGTCATAAGCACCTAAAATTAAGGACATAATATGTCTCACATTATTTGAAGAACAAAAAGTTTGGCTTAAGTACTTTAAAAAGTTATAAAATATCACACACTCACCAATTGAGAAACCAGTAACAAACATTACATTTCATCAAAATCATCAATACACATGAAATATGTTGGTCAATGTGACGATGGGTCAAAAGCAACTCCTAATTTAAAGGAACTCGGTGTTTCAGCTGTTTTGCAGTTTTCTGGAAGTTTGTTGGTGTATAGAAAATGCACTTCTAGAAGCAGTTCTGCTCCAATAAACCGGAAACAAATCATTGAATTTTCTTTTTACAAGGTGTCTGCTGAACTTGACAGTCTGAGAAAGGTAACTGAATTATTCAAGTCTTTGATCAATGGATGCATCTAAAAGTTGCAGAAAAGCAGCTCTTGGGTACTGAAGTTATAATCCCCTTTGCATTACCAGTCTATTCTGCTATTTTATTTTTTTAAATCAATGCATCAACGCTAAATAAATGATGTAAATGACATAAGTGTAATGTGGTACCTTATTATTTTTTTTTTTTAAAGAGGAGACTCTTTTTAAGGACTTTCAACCTATAAAGTTTTGTAAAATCTCATTGATCAGATAGATTGATCAGTGAGTTATACAATCAGAAGAGGGGAGAGTCAATAAAAAATGTACTCAAGTAAGAGTAGCCCTACTTCAAGATATTTTCACTCAAGTAAAAGTAAAAAGTAGCCTTTCAATAAATTACCCATGAATAAAAAAAGTATTTGGTAAAACATATACTCAATTACTGAGAAACAGGTCAAATTATCAATCATTTAATATTTAGAAATTACATAATCGGATGGACCAAAGTATAAAGTTAAGTGGAATTTAAGGACCAGAATGACTAATTCATATAAGCAACAAAAAGTAACAAATTCAGGCAAAAGATAATTTTTTTTCAAATCATTTTCTTTCAGTATAAAACTTATGAAACTTTAACAAAAACTGCAGGTGTGTCTCTGTGTCTGGTGAATTTTTGGCTAAATCGTGTTTTGTTTTTCATTCAGTGGGTAGAAAATACAGAAGTTTTACTCAAGCAAGAGTGGAAATACGTCATAATAAAATTATTCAAATAAAAGTAGCAACAATACTTTTAAAAGTACATTATTTCAAAAAAAGTTACTCAAGTATTCTGAGTTAATGTAACTATTTACTACCCAACTCTGTGTACAATAAGCAGAATGTGTTTTCTAGTACTTCTCCTCAGAGACAGGACAGATAACATCATGCAGCCACGCCCCTCTCGCTTCTAGCAGATACGTGACACAGGAAAAATCAGGAAAAACCTGTTTTTTTTGATTCATCATATCCTGAAAGACGAAAACCTTTATTCAAACCGTATGTTTTATTGCACCACACCAGAACACTGAGTTCTTCAGCTCGTACTATACATGAATTTTCCGGCACAGCTCTAATGTTGTCAGAAATAAACGCCATACTCAACCAGCCCCGTTGTTTCTGTATCAGCCTGATGCACAAACTATGCTGACAAACAGGTTCTCTGATCGCATTCTGCTCATTTAAGTCGCGGAGCTCACCTGGTCATTGTTGACTTTTAATATGACAGTTCTGGTGTCCGTTCGTCGCTTCCGCCGCGTCAACACAGCGACGTCGATGTCAAAAACCAAAGTACAACAGGCTAAGCTAACCGCAGGAGCCAACGAGGCAGCGAACAAGCCAACTGAAGCAACATTATGAGTCAAATATCGCTGCTTCAGACCGTAAAACAAGGATAGTAGACTCACGTTGAGCTGAAGAGCAGCTGCTGTTTGGCAACAGCTGCCATGTCCGTGGAAAAGTAACCACATACTCCCAGTTACGGTAAAACACCCCATCCGAACGCCGTAATACTCAGAGAAAAGGCGCAGCGGGGCGATACCTCTGCTGGCCAGCAGATGGGGCCACCGGAACTGAAACAACTTATAGTTGGTGGGGTATTTTCAGTCTGAATCGATGGATATGACGTTGAAATGTATTATTTATTAACAAAATATGTAGAAAAACATTGGAGAAGTCGCATGTGTAATAAAAAGAACATGAAATATATATTGAAATATCACTAAACAATGTAATTTAAGACAAACATTTATAGAGCACATTTAAGTCAACAGGGTTGAATATGTAAAACAAAAATTTTGACATTATGCTTTATGCTGGTAGTATATTTGTACATAATCAAAAAAAATAAAGTGCTGTAAAAAAAAATTCAACTAAGACATTGAAAAAATTCAAGGAAAACATTTTACTGAAAACTTTGAAAACAGAATACATGAATGATTCATCCATTCATCCCTTCTTCCATCTGTCCATCCATCAATTCCTCCTGGTGTTTCCTGACCAGAATATGCCCAAAAGAAAACCTGTTTGATTACACATGCCAAAGCATCAAAACAATTTATTTATTTAAGGTTTTTTTTACATTTCACTTCAGATTTAGATCCATTTTTCCCTTATTCCCACCCAAAGAACATAAAAGTGTTTGAAATTTATAATGGAACTTTAATAATTGGTTCCTGAAGAATAACTCAGTAATTCCTCTGCATTTATTTCTTTACAAGTTTTTGCTGAACTATTGACCTTTAAAAACAGAACTGTGACATCAGCTATAACATTCCTGGAATCCACATCTTGTAAAAAACGCCCACTGTGTCCCATTTTAATGAACTCAAACTTCAGCTTTTTTACGTATATCAATAGATTACAGTTGAAAATGCATAAAGTTTGGTAAGCAGCAAATCTAGGTGCCACCCTTGGTTTCTTAACTCCTTCAACGACAAAAGAGAGCAGGCGGTGGTTGAACCGGTTGATCGGGAGGCTCAAGCACAACGCCGTCCTCCTCCTCTGGTTTCCCTCATGTGAATGTCTTCTGTTGAATAAAGACTTTTTGTGCTTTCATGCAAAAAACTATACTGTTTGTAACTTTAACTTGTCTAAAACACATGAATAAAACTTCAAAACATCAACCAAAGATAACATTTTAAGAGTATTTGCAGTATAACAGTGAGTGGATTACTGAGTTTTTTGGTTTTTTTTCCTGAACAGAAATTAAAATATAGAGTGGGCTTCAGTTTAAACTGCAAAGCTTGTCATATTATTTTTATATTTTTCACATATGTCAAGTTAAATGTTTTTCCAACTTCACTGTTTCGCTAAGATAAGACCAGCACCAATGTTACAGATACCTGCAAGTGGTGGTTTAATTAATCTGCGACTTTGAATCCAGAGTTAATCAGAAATCTCATCTTCCAGCGGAGTGTGTGTTGTGTGTGACGTACAGAGCGATGTTCATCAACGATAGAAACAAACACGTCCTTCCAATCGCTTTTTAGGAATGTGATTATTAACTGAGCTGACGTTCTGTTCTGGCCGTACTCCAGAAACAAGAACATCACGTGCCACAGAACATCACCTCAGTATCAGCTAAGATTTTCTGCGCTAACATCATGAAAATAGCAGTTTCTCCAAAACCGAGCTGATCGGAGTTAACGCAGTTAAAATGATCTGAATCAGTCCATACATGAACTGTTTAGGATACAAGCTGAGTTCATGATCAAACTAATACTAGTTGTTTTTAATTGGTTGCAGAAATTCCTTAATTCCTTAATCTTCTGCTAAAAAAACAATAGATACTGATATAATGAGGATTTTTCAAAACTAGAAGGAGTTTGCACAACTAATAATCCAAGTGCTCTTCGAAAAAGACACAACTTGTCAAACACATCTGTCAGATGGTTTGGAGAGAAGATGTTGGTTTGACAAGAGTAAAGACAACATGTGCATTTTTACAGGAGGAAGAGAGGCAGATTAACAGACGATAAAGACCTGCAGCTATCCAGGAATGAAACCGGTTTAGATGACATTGTCGTAGTTTCTCAGTCAGCAAAAAACAAAGCAAAGTACAAAAAAAAAGCTATTTGAATGATATAAAATGAAAAATGAACAGATAACATGTCGCCTGCAATGCTTTGTTTCTCCTCTTGTATGCAATGCAGCACCAAAATATATCGCAGTGTGTCTGGAATCTCACCGTCGTCCAGATCAAGAAACTTCAGGAACAGAAGAAGAAGAAAGTTATAGAGATCTGGCAGACTGGAAAAGGTTACAAAGCAGTTTCTAAAGCTTTGGGACTCCAGTGAACCACAGTGTGCCTGTTTTATCCGCACATGGAGAAACACGGAACTAAGTCTGACTCAATTAATGCATCAATTAATCAATAAATTAAAAGGAGCTCGATCGTTTGTCTTGCTCTAGAAGTTTTTTATTCACCTGACGTTTCAAAGTATTATTATATAATCCATTCATGATTAATAACCAATGACGTAATCCTGTCTTTTAGGAGTTGTTGCATTTATCATCATTTTACTGATTTAGTTGACGATTATAGTAGGAGGAGACTTTGCTATCTAATAACAGGTCTGCAGAGCAAAGAGATAACAGAGGAATTGCGTCAGCAATTCCTTTCCTAAAGGAATTGCGTCAGCATGAACCATTGTCTGAATGTTTTTGCTGATGCTGAAGTTAACCTGGTCAACCATCATATGAAGCATAGAGTATAATTAACAATTGCATTGCCTTTAAATTTTTTTTTTTTTTTTCATTTTTCATTCATTACTGTTGACTTTTCTGGGATATTCACTCCTGGGAAAACTGACAACTATCACAAACATTTTCCGCTTGTTGTCATGATCTGCTGCACCCGGGTGTAGCTTTGTAGCTTTTTTTCTTTTTTTGGGGAGAGGATTATTTTCTCCTTGTTGTTTTGCTATTGCTTCACTGTGATTCCTTTTTATTTGTTTTGTTCAACAGTTCTCATCGAGTAGTTTCTCTCACTGGGTGTGCACCGTTTGTCACCCAGTGAGTAATTCATGCAAAGGGTTGGCATTGATTCAACTCCCAATTCATGCAACGTATCAGCCAGTTGGATCAGATACACTGTAAAAACACAAAATCCTACCGAGTATTTCTAGTGGAAACATCTTAGTGTACATGAATGAAGACACAACTATCTTAGAAGTAACTTTTCAGCAAGCTTATTTTGAGTCAATAATTCCTTAATGTTGCTGAAAATGTTCTAGTTCCACTGGCAGATTATTTCACTAGAAACAAGGGAGAAATGTCTTATTATAAGTGATATAATCTGCCAGTGGAACTAGAACTTTTTCAGCAACATTAAAGGAATTATTTACTCTAGATCCTGCTGAAAAGACATCTGTCTTATTTCAAGTGTCTTGAGATATTTGCACTAGAAACAAGATAAAAATGCTTGGTAAGATTTTTTGCTTTTGCAGTGATGCAGGTCAATGGGAATGGCTGATTTCATTTTATTGTGAAGCGTCCAGAAAAGCGCTATATAAGAGTGATGTCACTTCATTTCATAAAAATAAGAAAAGGACAAATTTACAGCATTTACTCTGATTGTATTAAGAACCCACACTGTAAAACACTTGAGTTGTGTTAACTATCTTCCACTCTTTAAGTCAAATAAATGTAAAGTTTTATATTTTGACCTAAATGTGAGTTTGTGAAAAATAAACTTACAGCAGTAAGTTTTGTTAACTTTTTATTAATTTTGTCAAACCTCCAAGAGTTGAATAAACTACAGTTTTTAGGTTAGCGCTTTAAAAAAACTGAAAGAAGAAAGAGACAAGAGTGGGAACTATTTCCCAGAATGCTTAGCGGCATGTTTCTCTATCCTGAGATGGATCAGAGCGTTACATTGATCTGACCCTGGTGTTTTATTAAGGCAAATGTTTATT
The DNA here is from genome assembly GCA_903067095.1 of Girardinus metallicus. NCBI lineage: Eukaryota > Metazoa > Chordata > Actinopteri > Cyprinodontiformes > Poeciliidae > Girardinus > Girardinus metallicus. The sequence continues at coordinate 21,036 of CAEGAE010035587.1, read as the reverse complement.
TTAAAGCTTGAGGATAATGTCCTGTTCACACTAAATGTTTCTGAGCTGAATTCATTGTGATGTTTAATAAAATTCATTATCAGATCAGAAATTTTGTTCATGCAATTTTAAACAAGAATTTAAATTATTCTAAAGTAAAATAAGTTGTTATTTTATGAGTGTAATAATAATCTGGGCTCTTTAACCAGGTGAGGGCAGATTATTCCTTTCATATTGTGAAATAATTGTTTCAAATTACAGCATTGAGATAAAACTCACAATTCAAGCTTAATGAACTTAAAAAACAATGTTTAGACAACTTGTCTCTTGATGTTAAATCAACTTCATGAACTTTAATATCTGAGTTAAAACCAAAACAATTTTCTTGTCGTCTTAAGTTACATTTTCAAGGCAGCAGGTGGACTTTCATTTTCTAGTTAAACCACCTTCAAATGTTTTGCATCGTAACATCCAGGTTAATGTTTCATCACAAATGGAGGAGCAGAGTTTTCCTGCTTTTGCCACCATGTAGGTGAGGTATGTGGTGTTGTTTTTGTTTTGGGATGGAGTGCTTTCCTCCTCAGGAGTAGGTTTCCCAGGCTGTAGGATAGGATGACAGAGGCAGGAAACCAGATCCAGCAAGTCGATTATCCGAGGTGTTTGTTCAACAGTTCAGCTGCCCGGCTGAACTGTTGAACAAACAGCTCAGCCGTTTGCTGAGCTGTTTGTCCGGCTGAGCTGTTCTGCCAAATAAGATGCTCAACATCTCCATGGCTCTGTTGTTTACAGACTGAGGTGTAACAGACTGCAGCACTTCAACAACAATGTGTCTATTCCTGTTGTAAATAAAGTAAATGCCTAATCAGCAATTTGACATCTTTCTCTGACTTGTGGATCTGCTATAAAACAAATGAGAAAAGGAGGGTCAATATAAACCACTTTACACAAATCCTTACTGATCAGATCTTTACCAAAGTTATTAATTTGAGCCAATGAATACAATTAACAATCATTTTTCCAATAAATTTTGTAGTGACTTTACTTTTTAATAGCCTGCTGTTTGTGTAATTTGAGAACAAAAATGTTTTAGACACTCTCCGTCTAGCCCGATTGAGCTTTGATAATCTCTAAAACAGGGGTGTTAAACTCATTTTTGTTTTTGGCCAAATCAAGACAGTGAATGCTCTTAAAGGGCCGGTTGTGCCAGAATGTATTGATAAAACCTGTTCACAAATTGTTAAAATATCAATGAATTCTTAAAATTAAATAATATTACTGAACATATTTTCAGTCACTCCAGGATTTTGTGTTTATGGTACTAATTTGGAAATATTTGCGCTTATTTATGATGCTAAATGCAAATTTTATTACAGATCATGGACTATAATCTCGGTTCAATTAAAGCGGAGGCAGCTGTTTAGTACAAGTAAGAAAGTTTATGACAATTTTTGAGAAAAATCTGCAGTAAACTCCCAACTATGTGTGAAGCAAAAAAGTGAGGATATTTTGTGTGAATTTCCACAATAATTCTCCAGAAACTGGAGGGACTGATTGATATAATTTGACAGAAAACTGATAAAAACTGCATTGATTTGACTGATAACATAATATTTAAGCACACTTAGTGTTTAGTCAAGAGTCTAGAGGGCCACATAAAAAGTTGTGGCCCACGGGCCTTGGGTTTGACACATGTGCCTTAAAACAATGGACAAAGTGTCGATTTTTAACAAACTTGGTGAGACTTTTAGCTATAATTTTACTAAAAAAGGTTTTGCAAAGTGTTCACTCACTGGGTGTGAACAGAAATCTGTCCATGACTTAAGACAAATGAGTTGACAATGAGTTCCTAGTTTCTACGTCAATTTTAAATAAACTTGTCATTTGTAGTAGAAATTAGAGGCGCAGTTTTTTGTTGTTCCTCTTGTGGTGTTGTTTTGTTGTTGGCAGCAGCTCTGCCTCGGGTTGCCATGGTGACAAAGTAGCCTCTGGTCAAAGATTAATTAGTGCGTCTCTCCCAGATCTCCCCGTCAGTCTGTATCAGGACCTCAGATCCACCCTGCGCCGTGCGGGCCGCCGGGCGTGTCTGCGCTCGGCTGATGGGGATTCCGGTTTTTCCAGTCGGCTCCTTCTGGTTTAAAGCCCGGCAGATCTGAATCCTCCCCAGTCTCTCTTCAGCAGCAGCTTCAGCTTCAGCAGCAGATCCGCGCAAATGGCTTCCAACACTGCAACGATGGGCCACCTGCCCAGGGGCGTGGGGGTTTGCACCACCATTCCGGACATCCTCTACGTGCCTGAATTGGTAAGAAATTGCGTCTGCGGGGTTTTTATTTATTTATTATTTTTATAAAAATTTTTTCCCCCATAAAGGGGAATTTGGCGCCTCCATGTGCGCACCACCACATAGCTTTTACGCACGGATCAAACTGCCTCCTGTGCTCTACAAAACTTTATAGAAAGTTTCAGAAAGCTGCAGAACTTGACAAACTAAGCTGAACCCTCATTTTGTTAGTTTTATCATTCTTGAGTTTCACGTCATTCCTCTAAACAAGTCCGGTCAGTTTTTCCAGTGGCTATTTTTACTTCCTTGAAAACCGTTGTTTACAGGCTGAACAAATCTAACATTAGAAGTAATGTTAGTGTAGGTTCTATAGGATGGGACAGTAAAGAGGTGCATTTGTTTTTGTGAAGCAGGAAGCAGTTTTCCTCCATCACTTTTATACATTTAACCACAATTTGTTTTTCTTCTTCTCACCCTTCCTGAATAACAGGAGACATAAAACCGGCTTAGCCTTTAAAAATATTTCTCAGATGTATACTACATAGTAAATCTGCGTGTAAATTTAAGCCATCTTGGTTCTTTGATTTCTATTTTTATGGTTTTAAAGCACAAAGAGGAAAAAATTGGGAGAGAAATATATTAACTTGAGCCAAAATAAGTCTCACAGACAATAAAGAAGGAAAACCCAATTAAAAACATAAAAATATAATTTTAAACCATAATTTATACATGGTAGAGTAAATAATCTTCCATTTTACAGTCTGTCACTCACTTGTGAAAGCTTAATATGGATATTGCATTAAACTGATTATTAGGAGGTGCTACGATTAAAGAAAGAGCAATATTTTCAAAATCAACCTACTGGGTTGAGCTTTTTACCTAAAATATTTTTATATTGTTATTTTTGCAGTTCTACTCTAAAGAGTAATTGAGAGAACAATAAGCTGATAATAGTCAGGCTTTCTACTGAGGTAGCCAACCTGTGGTCCAGTTCTCACTCCTCACATCTCACTCCTACACTCCTAACTCTTCAAACCTTTTCCCCAAACTTTCTCCCTTTCTTCTCCGTCTCTGTGTCCATTAGATTTGAAATAATTTCTAATAAAGCTTATTAGAAACAGCAATTTCTAATAAAGTTTCATATATGTTGGACACTCAGATAACAACACTGCCGGACAATAAAAAAACAAACATGAAACTGAAAAATTCTCCAGACAGACATATTTCTCTCATTCTGTTAGTGAGAGGAAATGTGTAACAGCCTTCTGTGGCTCAGTTAAAGTCCAAAAAAGCGCCTGTAACAACTCTACTGACTTCCAGAAGACATAAACAAGACATAAAGGACGAGGAAACAACTTTATATGCAGACCAACACGTTTCGGTTTGCGGCCTTCATCCTTCAAATGACGCTGATGAAGGCCACAAGTTCAGTCAGTAACTCTGAACAGGAAGATCAGTCGATGTGTGTTTGGATCCAGCTTTCTTCTCGATGTTCTCACAGGCAACAAACTTAAAGCCAAGTCGATTAATATAATGTAACAGTGTGTTTGGGGTGCGACGGAGGAACACTTTGAGAGATTTTTGTCCACCTGATCAACAGTGGCGTCTGGAGGAGAGGGAGCTCTATGAAGCCACTGTTCTGACTTCTTATTAAAAGGAACGTGTAAAGATTTGATCAGTTTGAATGGTGTAAACTTTTTAAACTTAGCCCATCTCTGCTTGTGATTGTCCTGCAAATCTATCAGGTGGTCTAAAGGTGGTTTAACTAGAAAATGATGAAAGTCCACCTGCTGCCTGGAAAATGTAATTTAAGTCAACAAGAAAATTGTTTTGGTTTTAACTCAGAAATTAAAGTTCATGAAGTTGATTTAACAACAAGAGACAAGTTGTCTAAACATTGTTTTTTAAGTTCATTAAGCTTGAATTGTGAGTTTTACCTTAATGCTGTGATTAAAACCAAATAATTATTTCACAATATTCAAGAAAAAAACTAAACAGCACACATTTCTCTACTATTTTACTCATAAAATTACTACTGATTATACTTTACGGAGTCATTTAAATTCTTGTTTCAAATTGCATGAACAAAATTTCTGATCTGATAATGAATTTTATTAAACGTCACAATAAATTCAGCTCAGAAACATTTAGTGTGAACAGGACATTATCCTCAAGCTTTAAAATAAACATTTGCCTTAATAAAACACCAGAGTCAGATCAATGTAACGCTCTTCATCTCAGGACACAAAAACATGCCGCTAAGCATTCTGGGAAATAGTTCCCTCTCCTGTCTTTTTATTCTTTCAGTTTTTTAAGTGCTAACCTAAAAACTCTATTTATTCAACTCTTGGAGGTTTAACAAAATTTATAAAAAGTTAACACAACTCACTGCTGTAAGTTTATCTTTCATAAACTCACATTTAGGTTCAAAATATAAAACTTAAAATTTATTCAACTTAAAGAGTAGAACATAGTAGACACAACTAAGTGCAGCTCAAATGTTTTACAGTGAAGGTCAAAGCTCATAGGAATGTCAGAAGGAAAATTAGTGAGCTAATCAAATCAAGGGTCAGAGGTCAAAAACAGATAGAGGAGATTTAATTCCTCAATTAACCCTGCTAGACGGAATAGAAACAGCAAAAATCCACAAAAATTTCCACGCAGCTCTTCTAACTTTAGTAAGAAGAAAGTAAGGTTGTGGAATGCTGCTGACAGCTTTGTGTTTAACTGGAGTTTGAACTTGAAAGGACGTGCAGAGAAAAAGAGAAAACACGCAGGTGGAATTGGACTGTAATGACAGCAGGTGAAGGGTCGGCGCCCATGAATAATGCAGCCCGTCAATCATTAGTGGTGTTGAATAAACGAAGGCAGAGGCACCCGGCTCCCTGCTGTGGAGCGAACTGGAAATACAGGATGGACAAAATGATGGAAACTCAAGCTGTGCATCCTTAAAGAGAGGACTTGAAAGGCCGGGCTTAACTGAGCGCTGTCGTTTATGTTCGGCGTTTTCAGAGAAAGACATTCATTCTCCTCCCTGCAGGCCCAAAAGAGTCATAAAAAGAGACGCACACATGGATTAGCTTAATAATATGAGCGGAAAATATAAAAACAGTTTGAAAAAGTAGCACCACACTGCAAAAACACAAAATCTTACCAAGCATTTTTGATTTGGTTTCTGTAGCATAAATATCTCAGCATGCTTGAAATAAGGCAAAGCTAACTTACAAGTTAGCTTTGTAAGTTAGCTTTTCACAAGATACATCTGCTCGTTTTAAGTAGATAATTCTGTAACATTGATGAAAAAGTACTAGTTCCATTGGCAGATTATTTCACTAAAAACATGGGGAAAATATCTTGTTATAAGTGAAATAATCTGCCAATGAAACTAGAACTTTTTTTTTGGTCAATTTTATGGAATTATTGACTTAAAACAAGCTCAGATTTCTTATTGAAAATGTATTTTTTAAGTTAGTTTTGTCTTACTTCAAGTAAAATAAGATATTTGAACTAAAAACTAAACCAAAACTACTTGGTAAGATTTTGTGTTTTTGCAGTGCATGCTTTAAACTTTTGTCAGAGTTCAGTTAGTACACTGCAAAAACATAAAATCCGACCAAGCATTTTTGTCTAGTTCCTGTGGCAAATATCTTAGTACACTTGAAATAAGAGAAAATTTAACTTACAAGCAACTTTTCAGCAAGATATATGAGCTCGTTTTAAGTCACTAATTTCTTGGTATTGATGAAAAAGTTCTGGTTCCATTGGCAGATTATTTTTCTGATAACAAGACATTTTTCCCGTGTTATAAGTCAAAAAATCTGCCTGTGGATCTATATTTTTTTCACCAACACTAAGGAATTATTCACTCAAAATAAGCCTGTACATCTTGCTGAAATGTTATTGGTAAGTTAGTTTCGTCTTGTTTCGAGTCTACTACGATATTTGCGGCAGAAACTGGACAAAAATACTTGGTAAGGTTTTCTGTTTTGCCATCTGAACGTGTAAATACCTTTGAGAACATGATACAGTGGTTTTTCCTGTTAAAGGTAAACATTCCATCTCTTATAACAACAACCCATGAATGAGGAAATGAAGAAGTCTTTCTGCAGACTTGTGCTCAGTGCTGTCTAACGTCTCTGTGGTGTTACTGCAGATCTTCGGAGGCCTGGTGTGGATCCTGGTGGCCTGCACGTATGTGGAACCACACAACCCCCAGGGCTGGGTCATGTTTGTCTCAGTCTTCTGCTTCATCATGACCTTCGTCTGGTTGGTGGTGTTCGCCTGCGGTTCCCATGGCAACTCCAGTGCCTGGGCTGCTGCAGTAAGTTATCACTGGCAGAAAAAAACAACACAGCAAACTTTTTTTTTTTAGTGGCCTGTACCAACATAATGCTTCATTTTTGAGAAGTCATCAGCTAGTCAGTCGTTCATTTCAATCAACATGCTGCAGGCAAAAGCTGCTAGATATTTTGGAGATTTTTCTAGTACTAAATTACATTAAAAAAACTATTTTATTTTATAAAAGTATACCAACATCTGGTTAAATAATAAAAAAAAAAACCTTAACTGTGAATACATTTCTTAAAAAATTGATGTTGCATTCAATATAAAAACACAAAATAGTACCAAGTGTTTTGTGTCTAGATTTTAGTGCAAATACCTTAGTATGCTTGAAATAAGACAAAACTAACTTACAAGTAACTTTTCAGCAAGATATAACAGCCAATAGTTTTTTAATATTGATGAAAAAAATACTAGACTATTTCACTTTTAACTTAAATGTCTTGCAAGAAAAATAATCTGCCAGTCGAAGGGAATTGTTTCCTTACAATAAGCTCATATATCTTGCTGAAAAGTTACTCATAAGTTAGTTTTGTCTTATTTCTACTGTACTAAGATATTTTCAGCAGAAGCTAGATAAAAATACTTGGTGAGATTTTGTGTTTTTGCAGCGTATAAATCCAGGACATTCACTTAACGGCCACTTTATGTTGCACTCCTGTTCAGCTGCTTGTTAACACAAACAATAAGCCACCTGATGGCACGGCAGCAATTCATTTAGGCATCTATGGTACGTTCAATGTGAACTCTGAAACTTCCCAGTGGGAAAAATCAACTGGATTTTCTCAGTGGGAAGCAGGACATTCGCTCCGACTTTGTGTTTCAATATGGCCGTTTCTCGCATCAACAGTAGTAAGCTAAGATGATATGATGATGAACAGCATCTACTTGGGCGTTGCCATGTTGAAGTCCTGACTTTTCAGACTATGTGAACTGGAACGTGTTAATTCGGGTGTGACATCAAACCTATCTCCAAGTCCAGTCTTGCTGAAGATCAAACAAAGCCTCATACTGGTGACATAACAGGATTTATAGTGACTTTGAAAACTGCCGATCTGGATTCTCGAACACAAAAATGAACTCAATCGGCTTCCAAAGTCACCAGATGTCAATGCAGTGGAGTGACTTTTGAAAATGTTAGGATGAGAAATCATAGAGATCTGAACCAAAATAAAACAAGGAAACGCTTCACCTTTTTTTAATCTGCGGAAAGATGAATTAATAAAGTTTTGAAAGCAAAGTGTAATAGCATGTTATAGCTAATAAAGTGGTAGCAATGTGTATTTAGCTACCACAGAAAGTGACTCTTCCTTATTTTTATGTTGGGTTTCCACAAGCTTTTGGCAGTTGTCAATTTTTTTATTATGAACTTTCTCAAATGTAAACATATTATCACATTTTGTGTTTATTTGATTTTCTATGACAAACATTTCTCTCATTCTGTGCTCTTCTCTTCCATCTTCCTCCATCAGGACTTTATCTATCACGGCATTGCCGCCTTCTTCTACCTCAGCGCCTCAGTTGCTCTGGCTAAAGTGACCATGGACTTCAAATCTGATCCCCTCACTAAAACCTACAAGCTGGATATCTCTGCGGTTGTAAGTATGCTGTATTTATGGAGGACATTGTGGTGCATCAGCGAAATTAAACTATTTCTGGAAAACTTGACTTGGAAAATGAATGAATGTTGACCAAAGAAAATCTGCTATACAAGAAACCTGCTCTGGAGTATAGCCTACTTGTTCACCTTTTATTAAATGTGTTCACATTGTTGTTAGCTAGCTAAATGAAGTGTACAATTCATGGCAGAAGATGTAAAATTTAAAAAAAGATTTTTAATTTTCTAAAAATGAAAAATGTTTATTTTCTAAAAAAAAGAAAATATTTTTAAAAATGTTTTCATTTGTTGGCTAGCTTCATTGTTAGCTAGCTAACAAGCTAGCTAAACGACTTGCATAATTCATGGCAGAAAACCTACAATTTTTAAAATATTTTTCAGTTTCTAAAAATGAAAAATTTAGATTTTTAAAAAACTGAAAATATTTTTCATTTTCTAGAAATTTTTAATTTTTTTTTTCATTTTTTTAAAAGGAAAATTTGTGAAAATATTTTTAAAATATGTTCACTTAAAATGTGAAATATATTTAAAATATATATTTTTATATATTTTTCAAAATGTTTATATTTTAAAAACTTTCAGCATTAGGATGATGACACAGAGGTAGTGAACAACTAGCTAAACATTAGCTTAAAGGATTAGCATGGATTTTTTTGGAGTTCTGCTAAGGTGTTATTGGAAACAGTTTCTTTACATGTTGTAGAAAAATAACAGTGAGCTTAGTGGAAAGTACATGAATCCATCCATTTGAAGGAAAACTAACAAGCTAAAAAGATTTATATTTTATCAATCCACCTACGTGAATGTTTATGTTGTTTGAAGTGATGTTATTAGCTTAGCATCTACAAAAACAACATCACAATGATACACCTTTTTTTTTTTACTAAATCTGAACCGTCTGAACTATTTTCCTTATTTTCAGGTTTTCTCGTTTGTAGCAACTCTGCTCTACTTTGTCCATACGATACTGTCGGCTATTCGATGGAAATCTTTCTAAACTCCTGACGCAACCTCACGAGACGTGAAAGGACAGAACTGACATTTTATTGCTGAACATAAAACTGTGGCCTGCTGAGATGATGGGATCGCTGGGAGTGATGGAGGCTGCCAATTTATAGTTTTTCTGTGGAAGCCTTGAGGCAACATCTGGTTCATTACAGCTTCTCAGCTTGGAGATGAACAACGTGAGCGCCCAGCTGACCCAGATGGCTGGTTCCACACAGTTACTTCATGAACATAAACTGACTCATTTAAACTGATGTGACTATTACCATAACCCAATTTGTTAAAATATTTACTTCAAAAATATTTCCAAAATATTTTAAACTTTTGGTAAAAGTTCCCTAATAGTAAAATTATACTATTATTATTATTATTATTAAATTATACTATATAATTGAATTATGAGGGGGGGGGTTTATACAGTCTAGAAATACGAGTACATTAGCTTGCTTAATGTTAAATATAACATTATATATAGCTATACATATGCAAGTATGTTAAATATAAGGTTACATTTTTACCACATACTGCTTTTTACTGCCTAGCATGTCAATTAAAAATTTATATATTTACGTTTTCACTCATTTTCTCTAACTAAAACACAATAATTTGAGAATTTTTCATGGTAACACAGTGCTGTAGTTTTTTAGTATTTTTTATACGTATAGCATTTTTCAATATAACCTTTAAAATTATGTATAATTTGGTGTACATTATAGTTTAGTATGGTGATTTGGGGTTTTTTTGTAGATTTTTTTTGTAACTTAAAATTGTGGAGCTCATTTAAAATAAAACTGTTTTATTTTGAGACTTGTTTTTTTCTCCGGTTTCATACTTTAATGTTTATTTAATTTGTTTATAACTTTTTTTATATACATTACTTTCACAGAGCTGATGTGAATGTATCACTATGCTAAAACGTTTTCTGCTTCCTTCATTTCAGTGAAGGAGACACCAAACAACTGCAGAAGAGACACAAAATGAGACAAGATGTTGTGTTGACATTTGAATATTTCATTAGTTAAGATATCAGGCGAAACCTTGAGGGTGCGGAGAGGTCACGCCCTGCTTAACACTACAAAAGGTGATGGTAGGGAACAGTCAGCAGGTTCTTAATGAACTGCTTTAACACTCACAGGGACAAGTCGAAGTTTTGTTGCTCAGATTGCTCTGATTTTCTCTATTTAGTAAATTAAATCATGTCAACGTTGGTCTCCACCTGCTCAGAGCTCACTGGGTAAAATAAAGGAGGTGGTTTGACCTGCTGGGTACAAGACTTAACGAATACCCACCCCAAAACTACAAACACATGACTGATGATATATAACAAGTTTTTACATGCAGATGTACCCACCCAAAACGGCACTGCACTGTAAAACATTTGAGCCGCATTTAGTTGTGTCGACTATCTTCGGCTCTTTAAGTCAAATTAATTTAAAGTTTTATATTTTGAACCTAAATGTGAATTTGTGAAAGAAAAACTTACAGCAGTAAATTGCGTTAACTTTTTATTAATTTTGTCAAATCTCCCAAGTGTTGAATAAACTGGAGTTTTTAGGTTAGCACTGAAAGAAGAAAAAGACAGGCGTGGGAACTATTTCCCAGAATGCTTAGCGGCTTGTTTCTGTATCCTGAGATGGAAGAGCGTTACGTTGATCTGACTCTGGTGTTTTATTAAAGCAAATGAACATTTCACCAGACCTGACATCAGTTTACCAATCCGCTCCCCTGAAGTTTAACCAACTTCGCCCTCTGTACAGTGAATGCACCTCAGTGTCCTCTGAAGGGAAGATGACCCCCTAAATTGTGCCTGTGTAAACAAACCCACACTCTTGTGGAGCAAGTAATACAAATATGATCCCACACACACCCACCCACACATCCCCGCACACAGTGTGATGATGCAGGCAGAGCCGATGGGAGTGTAAAGCAGGTCGGTGAACTGTGACTGTGATGAATTATGGATGAGAGGAAGACAGGAGGTGATAACAGAAGAGCATCTCCATGAAACTGAAGAAGACGAGGCTGCAGGGCGTCTTCTTCACCCCAATCACACACACAACAGGCAACTGATAAGCCTTTTACTCCACAGCCTGTGAACCTTATTTTTCATTTGGTACTGCATGTTTTTATTAACATTTATGTCATGATTATTATTATTTGTGTTGAAATAGGTAAAACTACACATATAGTATGATATTATTCAATGACCAGGGTCGTCTTTTTTATGGGGGAAGGGAAAACAAAACAGAGCAATATTTCATTGTTTAGTATATTGCCTGAGCCTCAAAGCTCAAAAACCCAAAATCTTGCCAAGTATTTTATCTAGTTTCTATTGCAAATATCTTTGTACGCTTTAAATAAAGTAAAAATTGTCAAATTCATTTATATAGCACTTTTAAAAACATGTTTAGAACTACACCAAAGTGCTGCACAAGAACAATCAGAAAATAGAATAAGTTGATGAAAAGAGAAAGAGAAAAAAAGATTATTATTATAGATTTTATTTATAATGACTATATCTTGAGATTTCAAAGTTGTTAAAGTTGTGATGCTATCTCCCGAATATTAGTTCATCTATCTATCTATCTATCTATCTATCTATCTATCTATCTATCTATCTATCTATCTATCTTTTTTCTCCCCTATAATTATGCTTTCTCAGGGGTTTTTTCAAAAATGTTCTGTGTTTTTACCTAAACCTTTCCGTTTACTTTCTTAAAATAACAATAAAATAATTTTGATTCTGATTCTGATTCACAGGTCAATTTAAAAGAGCGACAGCTGTCTACTGCCACCTGCTGGCCAAACCGGTGTACTGGGTATTTCCAGTTTATCAGGAAAGAAAAGGATCTTGAAAGTAATCAAGAGGTTTTGGCAAAAATGTGCATTTTTTTTTCTATCTACAATAGCCTAACATGCCGTCGTAATTACACACCAGTTTCTCTGTTGCAATTGCACATTTCCTGTTGTGTGCTTTACATTACAAAGACATGCAGACTGCAAAACCCTGAAAATGTTACATCATGATGAAAATATAAAAGATTCTACTGCAAACTGCAGCACAGTGGAAAATAGAAAAAAAATAAAGATATTTAGATTTTGAACACATTTAAAGGATGTATATTATTATTATTCAATTCAACATTTAATTTTCTGTTTCGTTTAGTTTGTCCATTTCCAAAAAAGAGACCTAGCAGCTCAGAACACCATCAAAAGTTACTGAAGACCGATGAAGTCGTTGAAGCCGAACACATTGTTTCAGTGTACAGATATTACAGTTAATGTTTTTTTTTTTTTAAAATAAACTGAAAATATTATAATAACAATATTTTATCCACCCAGAAACAGGCATTTAATCATTTATTTATTTTACAAAACATAAAAAGACATGACACACGTTGAAATCTGTGCAAAGAATGACAATTTTCACCTGAACCTCCTACAATGCAACATCAAAACTAGTTTTATAGTGCAATTGCATAAAATAAAACAAAGAAGTTACATTTTAAAACTAAAGAAATCTAATTTGGTCGTTAATATCTGGACTGAGGTAGTAAACCCAACAGTATCTTCATATTAGCAACCAAGTTTCAATGTATGAGAGAAAGTATGTAGTGTTCATGAACTATGACTGGAAGAATAAAAAATAAAAGCATAATGTTTGTAGCCAAAGTAGTAAAATAATAAAAAAAAGCAATGAAACTGTAATTTAGAGAGAAAACATGAGCTAATTATTAGTTTTTTCATATAGAAATAGGATTGAAGTCAGTAGTGATGACGAGGTTCACAACTAAAAACAAAAAACTATATCAACAAACTACGCCAAAAGCAGAACAATTTTAAACACATATAAAAAAGCATTTTTGAATAAATATAAACGTCTGTGATCTTCTGAAGTGTAAAAGCCTAAAAGTCTTTTGTTTTAGGCAAGCTTTGTGATTTTTAAGCTGCCTTTGATCCATAAAGTGTCGATGTGGCTGAGCGGCAGCACTCTGTGCTGAAAGCTGAACAGCTGCTGTCCGTCCACAAACACCCGAAATCTGCCGTGTTCACAGTGGATCTCAATCTGGAGACAGAACAACAAGCTCAGTCCAGCTCCCTACAAAACCTGAACACAGCATCAACAATCGTCTCAAAACAGCTCGACATATTTTCTCTTGGTTTTTTTTTGGGTCTGTGTACTCCAGTTATCAAATGAGCAGCCACTAAATCAGTTGACAATTATTTTAATAATTGATTCATCTGATTAATCGTTTAAATTCGAGAAAAACTGTCATCGCCTAATATGCACCCTGATGATTTTAAATATCCAATTTACAGAAATAATTCAGACAAAAAAAAAAACAATAAGCAGCTTATCAGCTTCACTTCAGACATTTTATGTCTGCTTTAAATAACTCGTTTCTCTAAATTCACTATTTATACCAGTAGGATTCTGAGCTTCATGTTCTCTTTTTATCGTTACAATACTTTAACTGTGTGTTAAAGAGTTTTTCTTCATTTAACTTTTACAAAATATGTTTTTACATATTTGTTGTAGCTGTCACCATGTTGTGACAGTTTAATATGAAACGGATAATCTGTGGAAAAAAAAATTTTCAGAGCAACTATGCACCGCTCCTGCTCCAAAACAACGAATCAGGGCCGTCAATCACCCTCATGTGCATGCTGCTCAATGTGCTAATAACTTACCGTTCCAGAAAAACCATTTATCTGTTGTCATCAGTGGCTAAGCTAACTAGCTTGAGCATTCATCGCATACTCCATTGTGGTGAACCAGAGAGAAAGGAGGAGGATGTGAGCAGCACATACACAAAAGTGACTGACAGCACTAAGACCCTCCTTCTCTTAGCTCTGATTGGTTGTTTATAGTTAATACAGGAAAAGGCAGAGGAGTTTTATCTTTTCACAGATTATCTCTCATGTTACAACATGGCAACAGATTGAACAAATATGTCAAAATAGATTTTATAAAAGTTACAAAATGTCAGCCACAAGTGCTGCAAAAGACAGCGTCGAGTTTCTGCAGAGGTTCTGGTACCTTAAAGGGCTGATCCTTGATAAAAGGGAAAAAAGGAACCGCTCTCTCCACTTCGCCCCAGGATCCCGACATGCAGGCTCTCCGCAGGACCTGTCGGTCTTTAAATCGGACACAGAGCTCCAGCGCCACATTAGGTGGCGGTTCCCTGGACCCATGGCCGCATGTCAGAGCGACGTAGAACCTGGAGACAAGAAGAAGAAGGCGGCCATTGAGCAGATAGAACATCTAATCCCAACTTCTAATGTTTTACAGTGTGATAAGAATATTTGGTCTGTTTTAAACTTTTTCTTTATAGTAAAAAGTACATAAAACTCCTGATTTATGCAGAGGCCCTTTACACCTCTACTACCAGTTAAACAAAAAGTACTACACATTAAAAATATCTCAAAGAAAACTAGTTAATAACAAACAAGATAAAGTTTAAATAACCAGATTTTTACCGATCGGGACTCGGATCCACAAGCCCAACCACGATCACCTTCTTCCCTGGCTGCAGCCCGCCGGAGATGTGACCTCTGAAAGGAACTTCCTGGAAGCACAAAATGTTCCCATGGCAACAGAGAGACAATTTACGATGCTTTAAAATTAAGTTGTGCATCTCTTTGGACTGGACGTGGGACTTCAAGATGTTAAATCAGCCATCATTTATCAATCCTAGAGGGAAATTAACAATATAGCACAGTTTTAGTAATTTTTAAAATCATGTTTCAATGAAACATGTTGGTGTGGTTCAAATGTCTTTAAGTGAGATTTGAACTAGAACTGAAATAAATTAAATTCAGGCTTATTTTATCAAAGAAACCAGCAGAAAACCATATTTACAGATTTATCTTCATCTTTAATTTGTCTTAGCTTTTGATAAAACAGCAAGTTTTTCACAATATCCTCAGAATCTCACATTAAAAAACTATCAGGTCTAGAAAGTCTTAGGTAAATAAAATGTTAGATGGTTCAAGACATGCGGTGGGTATTTAGTGTATCGTTTATAATTTATAATAGTCACAATGAATTCCAACTAATGATGTTTAAAACTCCTCAACACTTTCCGTATTGTTGGAGTTGCTGTTTTTGTTCTCCATCATTAAATAAATTTGAAAATGTGATTAAATGTGGAGTTTAGTGATAAAAATCACAATTCTTTTGTGAAAAAGTTTTGGTGTCCTAAAGATAAATGTGAATGCTTTTCAAAAGCAGTATTTGCATTTGATTGCTGTGCTCCTAAAAGAGAGAGAAACAGTTCTTATTCACTTTTATATCGTTACCACAACAGTACCAAACATTGTGATTAAACGTTAAGTCCATACCGTCTCTAACATACACTATAATGTACTAAGTTGATAACAAACACACTGTATTACTCATCATCAACAACTAATAATAGTTTTAAAAGAAACTGAGGTTTTCACATTTTGCTGACCAGGTGATATTTAACTGTGTTAAAACAATGCCAAGAAGGAAAAGTATCAGCAATAAGCTCAGAGAAACAATCATTAATGCTCCCACAGTTTACACTGCAAAAACACAAAATCTTACCAAGTATTTTTGGTCTAGTTTCTAGAGCAAATATCTTAGCACATCTGAAATAAGACAAAGCTAACTTACAAAATAACTTTACAGTAAGGTACAGAGCCTTGTTTTAAGTAAATAATTCCTTATTATTGATAAAAATGTACTTGTTTCATTGGCAGATTATTTCACTTATAAAAGGACATTTTTCCCTTGTTATAAATTCATTTTATCTGCCAGCGGAACAAGGATTTATTCATCAATAATAAGAAATTATTTACTTAAAACAAGCCTCTATATCTTGCTAAAAAGTTATTTTTAAGTTAGTTTGTCATACTTCAAGTGCACTAAGAAATTTGCACTAGAAATGAGACCAAAATTGCTTGGCAAGATTTTGTGTTTTTGCAGTCTAGTATTTTTTCTATCAATATGAAGGAATTATTAACTTAAAACAAGCCTGTATTTCTTGCTAAAAAGTTATTTTTATAGTTTGTCATATTTCAAGTGTACTAAGATATTTGTACTAGAAACTTAACCAAAAATATTTGGTAAGATTTTGTGTTTTTGTAGTGTAAACTGACGTATTATGAAATTCTTTCAAAACATTACTCTTTATGAAGACGTTATTTTTCAAGAGATTGTTTGTCTCCTGGGTTTGCATGTGTTGCTTTCATTGTTATTATTTTTTACCAGTTTTCTTTCAGATTCTCCATCCGGACATCGAGAGGCCAATTTGTTCTGATCCGTCTCGTGTCTCTGTGGTAAACTCCATTTCTGAAAGAAAGGAAATAAATGCATCATAACTTTTCTGGGCTTCTTCTAAAGAGCTCCAATATAGTCTATTTTTTTTAAAACTGTTGTATTTAATTACAAATATGTTTCTATGTGTGGAGAAAATATTTTAATCTGTTTTTGTGTGTCGGGTACTAAGTTCACAAAGTGACGTAACAAGCCCAGTCCTGTGACTGCCATGTGCTGAACTGCAGCTCCAGAGAAGCAGGAAGTTTGATTACATTAGGTTAGAATTCAAAATAAAAGCTTTTAGTGTCAACTTTGTTAGAGATTTATTTTAAAGTGAAAAGGATGGATGCTTTTATTTAGAATCTAATCCGCATTTTCAGTTTTGATAACAAGAGGAAATACGTTAAAAAAGGATTTTTAAAAAACATATTTAAATATCTTCAATCTTCAGTGAAGATTTTGTCTGTTACATCTGAAACAAGGAAAAATGTAGAACAACAAAACACTATGAACAGAGTTGGGTAGGAACAAGTTCAATAACATTTTAGAAAAAAATACTTTTCGAAGTATTTTACTACACTCTACTTTGAACTTTTATTTGAGCAATTTTATTATGAAGTATCTCTACTAGGGATGCACCTATGTAGATATATATATGAAAATAAATATCCGGTTTTATTTAAAAGACTAATCCTGATACGTTAAAAAATAAATAATATCTGCCGATACTGATGTTGTGCCGACACATCGTGCACCACTAATCGCTGCTCTTACTTTAGTAACACTTCTGGATTTTCTACCTATTGAGTGAAAAACCAACATGTTTTAACCAAACATTCACCAGACACAAACATACAGTTTTAGTTAGTTTTATAAGTTTTTTATTGAAAGAAAATAATTTGTAGAAAAAAAAATTTTGCCTGATTTTTTTTTTGTTTTGTAATGATGTTTTTTTACATGATTTACTGTAATTTAGATCTATAAAATACCAAAATTTCCACATAACTTTATATTTTAAAATATTAAATGATTGATCATTTGATTAATTAGTCAGAACTTGAGCAGACTTTTTACAAAATACTTTTTTACTCTTGAGTAATTTCTTGGACGGCTACTTTTTACTTTCGACTTGAGTAAAACTTTGCTAAAGTAATGCTACTCTTACTTGAGTAATATTTTGGACACTCTACCCTCCTCTGGATATGGATGTTAATGTTGAACCAGAAAAAGGTATTAAAAGAATTAGATTTGCACAGCACTGTTTAGAGGCCATACACGGTGTAGTCGCAGGTAAAGTGATTCTCAGGCAGTTGCTGGAGCATCCAACAGTCAGCTGAAACAAAGGATTCCTCATTTCATTGGAGGAGTTTGATAGCGGTCGCATTTTGTGTTTGCATGAAAGTGGTGGAATTTCCTCGACTGAATTATGAAGTTATAATCTAACCACTTTGTTGTTGTGACTAACTGTCAGATGCTTCAGCGACTGCCTGTTACAGTACATTCGTTGTGTCCTCCGATGCCTGTTCTTTTTGCGAATTAGATCATACGACTAGTTTAAAAAAAATTCCATTAAAATCAAAAATCTTTCAGGGTGTTTGTTTTTTGGTTTTGTTTTTTAAATCAGTGAGTGTTTTTAATATTCATTGACAAGGAAATCTCTTTAATGTCAACAATTTGGAGAATCCAGGCCTCTTTCTCAACAATGTCATGAAATGAATTTGACCGCTTTCAAATCTTGTGAGACGCAACTGACTTTAACTAGACCACAGTTTTTTTTCTACAAGTTTCTGAGTTTATGAAAATATGAAACAGAAAATGTACATTCAAATAAATAAAGAGGGTATAAAATTCAGCTAAAAAAATTAATAAAAAAATTTAAAAAGAGGGGAAAAGTATAAATATACAGATAAATAAATAATATTAGATCGTTATTTTTAATGTTAGTGGTTCAAAATGGGCTTTTCTAACCTGCAAAGTTAAAACGAAGCTTTTATTTTGATAGTTTTGAAAAGGATCTTTTGCATATTCTTGATGACTTGATTCTACTTGGGACAAAAGCAGGTTCACATCGCTTTAGAAAACTCAAACAAGTAATAAGTTCAAACATTAGCTGTCACCAGAGAAGCCCAGCTACATTTACAAAACTGAAGAAAGTTTTTTAGAGACTTTTTTTTTTTTAAATGTTCTGGTTAATTGTTAACTCCTACTTGCTTGTTGTCAGGTGTGCAAACTTACCTTCCTGCCCTGCGCTGTCACCCTGTGTGATTCAGCCATTTTCACCTGCAGGAAGCAAACAGCAGAGCAATAAGCCGCAGCTCCAGTTTTACTGGCTGTGACGTCGCTTAGGACTGAATCAACACTGACGGAAAGCTTCAAACTGCCTGATTACCCTCCAGCGCACACAGCGCAGCTCTGATAATCAGCTGCCCCTTTCTCTTTCTCTGCCAGGTCAATAAGAAATGCGCTCATTGTTAGGCGCTAGCTCCTCCTCAGGGTCCCGCAAATGAAGTTTTACAACTTCATTTGTTTCTCAGAGTCATAAAAAAAAAGACGCTGTGGATAATCCACAGGCAGCGCATAAAAACAAAACTCAAACTTTTGATTAAAAGCATAATCATGGACATGAATCTTATGCTCATGTTGAGCTTTTAAAGATGCAGTTCAAGTGTTATTTCTGTTTTTCTGCTATAAAGTTGCTGCTGGGAGGAAGGACCTGCGATAACGCTCCTTTGTTCACCGAGGATGCAGGAGTCTGATACTAATTCTTGGGATAAGAATCATTGTAACATCTACGAGAGCATTCATTTGATTATGAACTTTTATAAAGTTAAACCCAGACACAAACCCCTTTTTTTTCTCACTGTGAAGTTAAATCCCACCATTTTTTTTCTTGTTTTAGCTTAGTTAGAATTATCAAAGTCATTGGTGAGAAATGTGTGGGGAAAGATTTGATTCAAATCATATATTTCGAAAGACAGTAATCCCTCATTCAGACCAAATGTAAATTTTTAATTTGAGAAAAGTAGCAAAGAATATCTCTAGAAAATATTCTCGCTAGGCTTCTTGGCATTTAGCAAATACATATAATTTTGGTAATTCTAACTAAGCTAAAACAAGGAAAATTTGGTCAATTTCATCTTCAAACAGTGAGAAATGTAAATATCTTGTTTCATGCAGATCAAAACAAACAAAAAATAAGAACATGTGAGCTTTGCAGAAAAAAAGGGTTTTAAAACTGAACACTTTTGTTTATACACTGCTCCTGCTGGATTGGATTTACAGACGAAAACATTTCAGCTGCTGCTTAAAAAGTTGCAAAAACAGTAAATAAACTAATAAATTAACTATGAAAGGCTTTAATACTGAAAAAGTTAAAAATGTTGGTCATTAAATGACCAATATCAGAATGTTGGTCATTTAAAAGTAGGTGGTTAAATTCATTCAGGTGATGGATGATATATGAATTTTTTTTTTACTGAAGATTATTCTAAATTTGGTGAGTGTTAAATATAACCATAGATTTACTTTCAATTAAAATTTTTCTTGAGGATCTGACATCTCATCATGACAGCTGGGAAATCTTGTGACAACTCAAATTGTCCATCTACAAGTACTTATTCTGCTGCACGGTGAGAATTAAAACTCTTTTCATGAAAGTTTCTGTCAGGAATTTCACACAGGAACTGAATTTCTGTTCCAAAAGCAGCAAAATCATCTACAGATTATAATTAATAACGGTGGTTTTGGAAACAGTGGCGCGGTTGGTAGAGCTGTTTTCTTGCAGCAAGAAGGTCCTGGGTTCGATTCCCAGCCCGGGGTCTTTCTGCATGGAGCTTACATGTTCTCCCTCTGCCTGCGTGGGTTATTTGTCTCTGTGTTGCCCTGCAATGGACTGGTGACCTGTGAACCCCGCCTCTCGCCTGAAATGTCACGCTGGAGATAGGCACCAGTACCCTTCCTGACCCCACTAGGGTCAAGGGCGTTCAGAAAACAGATGGATGGAAAGCAGCGAACTCATCTACAGACTACACAATTAATCTTCAGTCAGGTTTTAAGATTTATCTAGTTGAAAAATCCAAGCAATAAATCATTTTCTCAGTACTTGACACTGAACTAAACTCACTTTAAAATTTTACTAAATGTATGGAAAAAAAAAAAAAAACTAAATAAACTTGGCTGTGAGTAACAAAAAAACAATACAACAACTTGGATCTGCACACTAAACTCAGCAATCTGCGGTCATTTCAATGGAAAGTAAATA
Organism: Girardinus metallicus; assembly: GCA_903067095.1. Taxonomy (NCBI): domain Eukaryota; kingdom Metazoa; phylum Chordata; class Actinopteri; order Cyprinodontiformes; family Poeciliidae; genus Girardinus; species Girardinus metallicus. Next base: position 266 of record CAEGAE010035587.1, on the reverse strand, counting down.
ATGGAAAGTAAATAATTTGATATATAGTAATCATCCATCCATCCATTTTCATTACACACTTGTCCCTTAGTGGGGTCAAGAGGGCTGCTAGTGCCCATCTCTAGCTAACATTCTGGAGGCGGGGTCACCCTGGACAGGTCGCCAGTCTGTCGCAGGGCAACACAGAGACAGACAGGACACACAACCATGCACACACACTCACACCTAGGGACAATTTGGAGAGGCCAATCAACCTGACAGTCATGTTTTTGGACTGTGGGAGGAAG